>BSBN01000087.1:16060000-16293299 GCA_027924645.1 Cunninghamia lanceolata
CTGGCGCCCGAAACACTTAGGTGATTTACAAAGGAAATAAGACATATTTTAAAGCCAATAAGAATGGCATGACGAGGAAGGGAACTCTGAACTCCAAAACTCTGAAAAGACAGAAAACACAAGGAAAATACTTGGGATTTTGGACTTAGCCATTTGGGGGGTCTTTTTCCTTGCACTTCAAAAGGGAAACACTTAGAACTTTCATGGATCCTTGGACTATTTGGCCGAAAGGCAAAAAGGGACAACATTTTGGCAACCTCTCAGGGATGTTTGCCTGCTAAACAAAGAATCTAGTGGCCTTGAACATTCACTAGGCATAGAGTCAAAAGGAACTGTAGTATGCTAGGAACAACTAAAACCTTGCCTTAACAAAACAACACCAAAAAGAGGAAAAGATGAGGCTTGCATTCTCCTAATGAGAGTGCATCCTGTGCAACAACACTTAGGGAAAGGAAAACTAAAACAGAATGAAATAGAATAGTACATACAAAATCTCAGACCAAACCTAGAAGTAAGGTTTGAGATGGATCCCATTGACTGAGATCGGTAGAACTTCACCATCCAGCTTTGAAAGATTGAACTTCACCATCCAACACCATATGTAGGGTTGATCATGCCAATGAAATCCAACCCCCACTATGAAAAAGGTTGATCTACCTGAATGGCATGAATTGGAAGGGTTGTCAATCTCTTCTTTCTAGCAAAGAGAGCACACTCTTTGCATTTTCTTACCCATACATGAGCATCATTAAACAATGTGGGCCAAAAGTAACCTGTGCTCATTATTTTCATTGTTGTTGCTCTTGTAGAGAAGTGACCTCCAACTGGGCCAACATGAAACTCACTGAGTAGTCTATCAATCTAATTCTCTTCAATGCATCTCAGCAAGACTCCATACACTAGAGCATATGGGATGGATGAAAACCTAAAATGTCTTCTCTTGGTTCTGTCCAATTCAAGAGGATACTCACCAGTGGATAGGAACCTGGCGATATTTGTTGTCCAAAAACTTATAGTTGTTGGTTTTGCTATAGGTTATGTCTCATTCAAGAGATAGGATGAGTTTGCCTCACCCACTGTAGCTTGAGCCAGTTGTTCACATAATCATCTACCTCTAATCAGCTTAGTGGCTTTAATAATAACATCATATTCCAGGATCCTTGCAACCCATCTTGCTCTCTTTTCACTAATTTATATTCCCATTATGTAGTCTCTCACACTGGGATGAGAAACCAACACTTTGATGTGGATATTTTCCAACATATATCTAAACTTTTTCAATGCTCTCACAATGGCAAAAACCTATCCATGGAACTACCTAACCTCATAATCTTTTAATGTTTGACTGAAAAAGGCCAGTGGTTGCTCCATACCTTGGTCATTTTACTGCATCAAAAAAACAACGATGTTGCTTTCTCCTCCATGAGAATAAAGGACAAAATCCTTCTCATAGTTAGGGTTCATGAGAGTATGAGACTGAGAAATTTCTTCTTTTATCTTCTCAAAACCATCCTTCCCCTCCCTTATCCACCTAAAAACAACATCCTTTTTTAGCATTAGGGTCAGTGGTTTGACCAAACTAGTACAGTTAGGAATGAATTTCCTAACAAAATTAATTTGCCCTAGAAATGATTACAGAGCTTTTTTATGAGTAGGCAGAGGAAGAGAAAGAAGAGCTGAAGTTCTTTTAGGATCTATGGAGATCCCATCCTTGGACACCAAATGGCCTAGAAGTTTGCTTTGAGAAACAACAAAAATACTTTTTTTGGGGTTTAATGACACCCAAAACTCCCCGCACCTCTCAAAAAATTTATCTAGATGCTCCATGTGATTTTCTCCTCTCTTAGAGAAGACTATAATATCATCCAAATAGATCAGGATGAATTTGTTGATGAATCCCTTGAATGCAATGTACATTGCCTTATGAAAAGTGGCACCACCATTGGAGAACCCAAACGACATTTTTGCATATGCCATGGTTCCCCACTTAGTGGTGAAAACCATCTTGAATATGTCCTCTTCGTTCACAAAAATCTAACCAGAAAAACCATCAAGCAATGAGAACCTTTTTGCCCCTGCAATAGTCTGCAATATTTGGTCCATGGATGACAAAGGGTAATGGTCTTTTAGGGAAGCTCTATTTAGATCACAAAAGTCTATACAACCTTATCTCTCTATTTTTGTTCCTCACTAGCACTAAATTAGCCACCCAAGTGGAATACTTGATGGGAAAAATAATTCTGGCCTGAATGAGCTTTACAATCTCCTTCCTCATCAAAGGCTCAATTTTGAGGTTTAAAGGCCACTATCGTTGGTGAATAGGTTTGGCGTTTGGATCAAGATCTATGGCATGTTGGAAAACATTTGGGTCAAAACCCTTCAGATCCTCAAAATTCCATGCAAAAACATCATTGTATTTTTGAGAAAGGTGAATAAAATTTTGTTGTTCATCATCATGACATAACTTTCCCAGCAATAAATCTTTGTCTTGGGTGATAGCAACATTTTGATATTCCTCCCTTTTGAATGTGATTTTCTTCTTCTCACCCTTGAATTCATCATCATGCTTAAAAATAGCCTCAATTTGAGTGACTAATCCTTTTGGTAATTTGTTTGTTTTCAGTTGCATAATTTGATCACCATACCCCTCTTGCAATCTGGACTGCGCACTTGATGAGAACTCAACTTTATTTTGTATGAAGTTTACAATATGTTCATTGCTGTCAAAAATCTGCCAATTCACATCATTATCAGGGACTGAGGGCCTGACCACTATTTTGACATGTTGATCAAGGCCTCGAAAGAGGTCTGTGGAAGGAGAAAACTAAGTGCACCAATTTCTACTAGTTGGTCTACCTCAACATTTAATTTCTTGGGATCACCTATAGGTTGAGAGCATCAAAACTCTCAAGCAAACCCCAAAATTTGTCTCTGTAAGCTCTCAGAAGATAGTTTTTCATTGCACATCTCTCCCTAACCTAGTTGACCACTAGCTTAGTGTCTCTGAAGATCTCTAGATGTTTGATTTTCTTCTTTTCATCTAGTAACAAGCCATGGACCAATGCCTCATATTCTGAAACATTATTTGTGCAAGAAAAATGTAGCCTGTGAACAAAATGTAGCTTACCCGTCGGAGAGATCAGTAATACCCTGCACCAACTCCATTTCTACTCTTTACACCATCAAAGAACATTGTCCATGGCCCATTAGAATCATCATCTGGTTTTAGTATAGAAGGGACAGAGAAATTTCCCTCATGAATCATTTAGGTACCCAGCCCAATCATTTCAGTGGTGTCATAGGGATCGAAATCAAAATGGTCTTTCTCCCGCTCACCAAGAAAAAGATCTGGGGTTGGAAGGGGTGAAGATACTACCTCAAGAGATCCCAAATCATTCACTTCCTCAACCTGAATCATGCAATGAGGGTTCACTAAGCTATGATCATAATTTTCTATATGATAACTTGAAACTAGTTCATCTTTAATGGTGAACCTTGTGCCATATCTTGTTCTTAGAAGCATGTGGGACCAATCAAAAGATAGGTAACCACCCACCTTAGTTGTGAAATCTCTTGACAAGAAAATATGAAAGAAAGGAGGAAGATCAATGACTGGAATATCTTGACTAATAGTCAAGTTTAGGCAAGCATGCAAGGTCAAATTTAGTCCTTTGATCACTCCAACGGTATTAACAAAAGTACCATCCAGCTGCAACACACCTGATGAAACTAGGGTATATTTAATGTCTAATGCATCTGCTATCTTCTTTGGCATGTCTGAAATACTAGCTCCTGAGTGTATCATGTAGTTATGCACTGAGAAATTCCCAATGATTAGAGACAAGTAGAATGAGGATGGCTTCTTTATTGGACCCACCTATTTTTCACTCCGTTGTACAAGATTGACTGGGCCCCTTTCCTTCTGGACTACTGATTCAGTTACTAAGAAATTCCTTAAAGCATCTTGCAACAAATCCCTTTGAGAGTGATTTGATAATGCGTCCCACATGGGTCCTTTCAAGTTTTTCTTTTTTATTTGCTCTACAATATTTAGAGAAAATGTTGTTGTTTTGTGCATGGAAGGCATCCACATTCCTTTCTTTGACTTTTTGTGGTTTGTTCAAGCAATCTTGAGCATGATGGAACCTCGTTTGTAGTGGCAGGCTTGTTGTTTTGAGTTAAATTTGCAATACCAACACCTTTTGCTTTTGATACAAGTTCCTTTTGTAATACAACAGGCAAGGGGTTATCCTCTAATCGCCCATTCTTGGATCTTGTGTTGTTTGCAATACTATTTATAGGTATAACCATGCTATCAACAGGTTGAATATGTTCAATACAAAAATCCTCAAGAGTCCAAAGCATTAAAATGGAATTAGAAGCAGTCTCGTTTGAAACATCAGGGTTGTTGTTGACTACTTCCACCAAGGATGCTTGTTGAGTGTGAAACTTTTGCACGATTAGGGCATGTTCTTGCACTCCAAATGTCCAAGAGGATTGATTATGAGATTGATTGCAAGGATAACACCAATCTACCTCATGGGCTAGAATTTTTAGATCGGAACCAAGGTCCTAACTAGGTTAATAGTCAGTATTTGTTGAATGGGTCTAATCATTTGTAAAGGCAAAACAGTGTTATTATTCTGGTATCTATTTGGCTGGTAACCTTGATTCCAGTTTTGGTTTCTATTAGAATTGTAAATCTACCCCCAGATCTAATTTGAAGACTATCCATGGCTATAATATTGATGAGGTTAGGGGGTGGTTTGGGTTGTTATGGTATTGATCTCATTAGTCAAGTTGGCCATTAGGGTTTTAAAGTCATCCCCTTCTTGTGGAAGAGCTAATGTAGAGGCTTTATACTCTAGGATGGGAGCAATAGTGGGTTGTTCAACTTGGGAAGGAAATTCTAGGAAGATAGGTACAGGAGGTCTAGGGTTTTGGGAATTACGGTGTCTCAACCTTGGTAATTCCTTGTATTATTTCATTGTATTTATTTATATATTGCCTATTGTATAATTTGGATGCAAATCTTATGTTGTCATATTGTGGGAGTTGGCACAGTGATGTGTCATCCAACATGGCATATGACCACATGTAATTTTGTCCTCACATGAGGAGATAGGTGACCCACTTAGTGGTAGGAATATTTTTCCATGTGTCAGCATCTTGGATGTTGTGTAAGGTAATATTGACCGTAATGGTCATGATAGATTCCTATGACAAAGTTATGACATGTAAGAGTCAGAAATAGAAGCTTGTAAGACAGGTGAAGACATGTGTCAAGAAGCATCTTTGAAAAAGGCATCTTTGGGTGCACCAAGGTGGACTATGACATGTTGTAAGAGAATATGCTATTTATAGCCTCTGTATGATAGATTCTCTTACAGTTGTAAGTTGTAACTGCTATGCAGATTCTATAACGGTCGTAAGAGCATCTGTCATAGCCTATTTTGGAAATAGGTGACCTCTTTGGAATGGGGTGTGTGGAAAAGTGTCAGATACATCTTACAATGTTGACCAAGTGTCCATAGGCATGGGTTTTGGGCCATGAGGCCAAGTTGGATGCCCATTCCAAGATAGAGGCTATTTTACCTTGTATTTTCTATATAAACAGGTGTTTTGAGGAGGAGTTGCATAATTTGATTGAAAAGTACTATTATACTTTCAGATTGACTCTAGACACGAGTGTAGAAGACTATTGAGAGCTTGCATTGCAAGTGTTTTGTAAACCATATTTAGTTTTGATAATACATTGTGCAAGTTTTTGAGTGTGGGGTTTTTTCATCCAATAAGGGTTTTCGCCACATTATATCTTGTCTCTCTTCTTCTGTCTTCTTTCTAGTTCTATGTGTATTGCTACAATATCTCAGTTATATGTTTCATGTTGCTGTAATTGTAAAGATTAAATTGAATTTGCATAGTCCTCCCCTCATTAGATTAGTGTAGGAAGCGATTTCTGCACACCTAGCTTCCTTTCAATTGGTATAAGAGCTTGATCACCTTTGGTCCTAGTTGTTGGGTAGGGTTTTTTGAGTTGATCTTAAGTTGAGTAGGAGTCTGTGTAGAGCATTCTAAACCTTATTGCAGCAAGGAGATGGTAAGCACATCTGGAAGGATAGAGGTGGAGAAATTCAATGGCACTAATTTCAAACTGTAGAAGCTCAAGATGGAAGACATGCCTGTTGATCGAGACCTCTGGGAAACTATTAGTAGCACAAAACTAGCTGCTATGGAACAAGATGATTGGGATCTCAAATATTGGAAGGCTAAGGGTCTCATAAGACTTAGTCTTGCTGATTCTATCCTTTCTAAATGTCCATGAGGAGAAAACTGCAAACCTGCTTTGGAAGAAGTTGGGAGATGCGTATCAAGCCAAGTCCCTGGTGAACAAAATTTTTTTGAGAAAGAAGTTGTATTCTCTAAGATGGAGGATGGAGGATCTGTTACAGATCACCTGAATGCCTTCAACATGTTAATTTCACAATTGACATCAGTTGGTGTGAAGATGGAGGAGGAGGATCATTGCATGGCCTTGCTTTGTTCTTTGCCAGACTCATGGGATCATCTTGTGATGGCTATCGGGAGCACCACATCCACTTTCACAATGGATGAAGTGGTATCTTCATTGTTATTTGAAGAGATGTGGAGAGAAAGTCTTCTGAGGCAGCCAAAGAGGCTCTTGCGGTTCGTGGAAGACCCAAGGAGAAAGGGAAAAAGAAAGACAAGAAAGTTGATAAGGGTGGATCCAAATCTCGTGGGAGATCCAAATCTCCTTGAAAGTCCAAGGCTCTTTGTTGGAACTGTGGAAAACTGGGGTATTTCTAAAAGGAATGCAAAGAGGTAAAGAAAAAGAAGAAGAAGAACCCAGATTCAGATTCTAACAAGTCACAAGATGATGGTGATACTTTCATCACAACCCTAGCAACCCATGCATCTGATGATGTGTGGCTGATTGATTCTAGTGCATCATTCCACATGACCTTGCATCTATTGCAAGTATGGGCCTAACTGGTGTTGTCATTGATGTCAACATACCCTTGTTGCATTGATAAAAAGGATTGGATGAGTTGAGTGCTAAGGATATTGAGAAAATTAGTCCTAATCAGGAATAGAGAAGAACAGTGAAGACAGTAAGGTAAAAGTTCAAGATAAGATGAGGATCAAAGGATGCAGTTTAAAGGGTTTGTAGATATGTGTCTTAAGGTGATCCAGTAAAGATATAAGAGGTCTGCATGAAGATCTAAAGAAGTTGTGGCTGTTCAAGTAAAACTAGTTCCGGCAGGTGCTCAGAGGTGATAGAGTGACACAGACAAGTCCGGTGAGATCCAGAAATGCATTATCCTGTTATGCGGATTTGAGGGAGTGTTGAGGAATTCTTTTTGAAGTGTCAACTTGATTGGTTCATGGTTTGAAGGTTCACAAGCATCTATTCCTTTGTGACAATGATGACAGACTGTGTTCTTGAGGTTTTGGATGAAGGAGAGAAGGATTTCAGTAAGCAGTTGAAGTGTGGATGTTTTTGGTGATTCAGGCAATCTTGTGAAGGTCCTTGGATTGTGTCCAGCTCATTTTGGTGGTCCGCATTGGATTTGGAGCTCACACTTGAAGAATAACTTCCAGATGATGGTGTTCTTCCTGAGACTGGTTGACTGGATGTGTTACACATCCTGCAGATGTTCTTGTAGTTGTTTGCCAACTTAGATGATTATTCCTGAGTCGATGTCTTGTATAAATAAGGGATTGTAAAGTCATTTCAAAGTGTGGCTTGTGGAGATGTGAGTGTGTTAGCAAGGAGGAGAGCGAAAGGTAGAGCAAAAGTATTGGACTTAAATGGAACTAATTCAAGCATGGTGAAGATGCTATTCTCTAGTTCATGTATGTGATACTTATTATTTTGTAGACAATGTGTCTCTTGTAGGCAGTGAGCCTCTTGTGAGCAGTGTGCTCGAGTAGTGAGCCCTAATTGGCATGTGCCATTTTGTTCTTTCTATTTTTCTAACAGAGAATACAATCTTGGGTTAATCACCCCATGGTTTTTTCCTTAACCAATTTTCCACGTCAAAATCTTGGAGTCATGTGTGTTAATGTGTTTCTGCTCTTGATTTAATGCATTATGTTTACATGATTGATTTATCTTTATGCTACTGAATTGCAAAGTAGATTTAAGTGTTTAATTGGAAGAAATTTTTGGACAACTGATTCACCCCCCCTCTTAGTTGTCTGCCCTGAATCTAACAATTGGTATCAGAGCTAAGTTCCTCTAAAAAAGGCTTAATTGCTTGAGGAGATCTAGGATGTCGTCCTACAAAAAGGATAGTCCAAAGTTTGATGGAACCAATTTTAATCTTTGGAAAAGTCACATGAAATGTCACCTACAATGTATGGGAATGTAGTACTAGAACATGGCTTCAACGAAGTATACTCCTCCACAGGGTGGCCCGAAAGCCCCAAATGAAATCACTGATGCTGAAAACAATCTGCGGACTATAGAAGCTCTTCTAAGTGCATTATCTGATTTAGAGCTTTCAAATGTTGTTGACCTACCAACTACTTTTGAGATTTGAGAAAAATTGGAACTTCTGCATGAAGGAGACAAGTATGTTAAATGTGCAAGGCTTCAAAGTCTGAAAGGGAAATTTGAAAATCTAAAGATGAGAGAAGATGAAAATATCACTACTTTTATGCCAAGAGTAAATGAGCTTGTTTGTGGAATTAGATGTGCTGGTGGAGTCTTGGATGAAGATGAGATTGTTGGCAAAATTCTCAGATCCCTTCCTGCTTCTTATAAAATCAAGGTTGCTGCCATTGAAGAAATCAGAGCCCATACAACTGTCACAAGAGATCAATTGGCTGGTAAATTAGCTGCATTTGAAATGACCGAGTTTGGAGATGCCCCTCCTAAGACGGAATCTACATTCAAAACCAGTGCCTCTGTAAAAGGTAAACAAAGGTTTGATCTGGGAGAGAACTCTTCAAGGAATCTATCATGGTATGAAAAAGCAAGAAAAGACCTGGAAGAAGAAGAAGCAGAAATTGCTCATCTTGAAGCCCTTATTGCAAAAAGACTACCAAGAGAATCCAGTAAGTATGAAGGGAAATTGCCTTTTAAGTGTTTTAATTGTAATAAGATTGGTCATTTTGCCTCAAGATGTCTAGAAAGATTTTCAAGGCAAAATCCTAACAAGCCAAGGTTCCAAAAGAACTGTTACTATGTACATGAAGATGATGATAATGAAGGAGTAACAGATGATGAATCAGAGACAAGAAACAAATCTAGAAATGAATGGGTGTTCATTGCCATCAAGGAAGAAGATCCAATGTCCTTTGTATCTGTCAATCATAAGACTATGGAAAGAGCTCTGGCTGCCCAAGTTGAAGAGAAAGATGATTGGGTTATTGACAGTGGATGCTCTCACCATATGACAGGTGACAAAAATAAGTTCATAGATTTGGAGAGGTATAAAGGAGGAGTGGTAAAGTTTGATGATAATTCTGCTGGTAGAATCAGAGGTAGAAGAACTATTTCTTTTTATTGAAGGAACAAAACTGGTAATGTACTGTATGTTGAAGGATTGAAGCACAATCTTCTCAGTGTTGGATAGTTGGTGGATAAAGACTATGATCTCTGATTCAAGAATGGAAAATGCAAGATCTTTGAAAGTTTCAGAAGAGAGATTGCATCCGGTACTCAAACTAAAGGTAATATCTTCCACTTGGTTGGTACTGATAAAAGTTGCTTCTTTGTTCAAGTTGATCAGAGTTGGTTATGGCATAGAAGGATGTGTCATTTAAATTTTGATAATATCATCAAGATAAGCAACACTCAGGCTATAAGAGATCTTCCAAAACTGGTGAAACCTACTAATAGCTTGTGCAAAGAATGTCAGTTGGGTAAGCTAAGCAGAGTCACATTCAAGAGTAAGGAACTATCCTCTACCAGATTATTGGACTTAATTCATACTAATTTACGTGGTCCGGCAAGAATCAGGAGTGTACAAGGTGATAGATACTTCATGCTACTAATTGATGACTATTCCCGGATGATGTGGGTAACGTTTCTGAAAGAGAAATTAGAAGCTCTTGAGAAATTCAAAATATTCAAGGCTATGGTAGAGAATGAAACCGAATTAAAATTAAAATGTCTGAGGTCTGATAGAGGTGGAGAATTCACATCTAGTGAGTTCATAGAATTTTGTGAGAAACATGGAATAAAAAGATAATTGTCTGCTCCTAGGACTCCACAGCAAAATGGAGTAGTGGAAAGAAAGAACCGGACCATCCAGGAAGCATCTAGGACCATGATGATGGAAGCAAATGTTCCTCAGATCTATTGGAGAGAAGTTGTTAGCACTGTAGTCTATACTCTCAATCAAGTTTAAATCAGAAGCAATACCGGTAAGACTCCTTATGAACTTTGGTTTGGCATCACTCCTACTGTGAGGTATTTCAGAGTCTTTGGTAGCAAATGTTACATCAAAAGAGATGAAGATTTAGGCAAGTTTGATGCTAGAAGTGATGAAGGAATATTCTTGGGTTACTCTACTCAAAGCAAAGCATACCGATGTTATAGCAAGAGATTGAGAAAGATTATAGAAAGTACAAATGTGAAGTTTGATGAAGGAATTGAAAAAACCTCAAGGTTTTATGAATATGATGAAGATGATCATAATGATGTTCTGATTCAAGGAACCCAAGCCCCTTCTGAAATTCAGATTCAAACTGATCCGATAAATCAGGAAGAAGAGATGAGTTTTAATGAGCCTAATCAAGAATTAGAAGTGCAAGAAATTCCCAAAGTTTCCAGGTATGTAAGACTGAATCACTCTGAAGATCAGATCATAGGTGATAAAAGCAAAGGTGTACAAACAAGAAGGAAAATTGCTCAAGATTCAGATGAGTATTGTCTGATTCCAAAGATTGAACCTAAGACAGAATGAATCTTGCAATGATGAAAACTAGACTAAAGCAATGGAGGAAGAGCTGATGCAAATTGAGAAAAATCACACTTGGGATCTTGTTCCCAGACCTAGAAACAAGAATGTGATTGAAACAAAATGGGTTTTCTAGAACAAACTGAATGAAGTTGGTGAAGTAGTCAAAAATAAAGCCAGATTGGTCTGCAAGGGTTACTCTCAAATAGAAGGAGTTGATTTTGAAGAAACTTTTGCTCCGGTGGTAAGAATTGAAGCAGTCAGATTATTTCTTGTTTTTGCTGCCTTCAAAGATTTCAAAGTATATCAGATGGATGTCAAGTCTGCCTTCCTAAATGGTGACTTGGAAGAAGAAGTATACATTAAGCAACTGGATGGATTTCAATTGTTTGATCATGGTGATATGGTCTGCAAGTTGAAGAAAGCACTGTATGGATTAAAGCAAGCCCCATGAGCCTGGTATGAAAGATTGGAAAAGCATCTTTTGAAGATTAGTTTCAATAAAGGTACAGCTGACAGTAATTTGTATTTCAAAATTGATCATGAAAATATCCTGATTGTTGAAGTATTTGTTGATGATATCATTTTTGGAGGAAGAGATAGTATGTGCAAAACTTTTGCAAATCAAATGAAAAGTGAATTTGAGATGTCCATTCTTGGGGAAATGAATTTCGTCTTGGGTCTACAAATCACTCAAACAAAGAAAGGAATCTTCATTTCTTAGACCAAAGAATTGTTGAAGAAATTTGGGATAGAAGACTCAAAACCAATGAATACTCCCATGGCAACCAGATGTAAATTGGGCAAAGATAATGACTCTCCTAAGGCTGATTAGAAAAAGTACAGGTCAATGATTGGTGGATTGTTGTATCTCACTCAAACTAGACCAAACATTATGAATGTTGTGGGTCTTGTTGCTGATTTCAAGCTGATCCTAAAGAATCTCATGTCATGGCAATCAAGAGGATTTTTAGATATCTAAAAGGAACAGTTGAGTATGGATTGTGGTATCCCAGAGATCATGATTTCTCTCTTCATGCATATATAGATGTGGATTGGGTAGGAGATGTGGATGACCGGAAGAGTACCAGTGGTGGAGCATTCTTTTTGGGGAAGAGATTGGTTTCTTGGCTGAGCAAGAAACAAGAGGCAATATCTATGTCCACTGCAAAAGTAGAATACATTACAGCAGCAGGTAGTTGCACTCAAGTTTTGTGGATGAAGCAAATACTAAGAGACATAAGAGTAGAGTATGAGGAGCCTATCACAATCTTCTGTGATAATTTAAGTGCAATAAATATATCTAAGAATCTGGTGTTGCATTCAAAGACTAAACATATATCCATCAAGTTTCACTTTTTGAGAGAACAAGTGAATAAGAATGAAGTTAGATTGGAGTTTGTGCCTTCCAAGGATCAGATTGCAGACATCTTTACTAAACCTCTACCTAAGGACTCTTTTGAGTATCTCAGGGAGAAGTTAGGGGTTATTGCCCCTTCGGTGATGAACTAAGGTGCACTGATGTGCATCAATCTGGTGGATATCACAGTCATATCTTGTAATCTGGATTGATGATGAAGAGCTGCTACTTAGGGGAAGCAGCTAATATGATTCTGAAATGGTGTAATTGCAAGTATGTACCCTTTGCCATTGATGTCAAAGGGGGAGAGAAGACATGTGAAAAACAAGTGGTGGCTAATCAAAGGGGGAGCAGTAAAGGAAGAGAAGACAAGTGAATGGTTGTTGGTGATAGGGGGAGTTGTGTCAGTAAAGAAAAGTTCTTGTCTTGATGGTCAAAATAGTTTTTCACATCATATGTTGCCATCAATGACAAAGGGGGAGATTGTTGCAAGTATGGGCCTAACCAGTGTTGTCATTGATGTCAACATACCCCTATTGCATTGATAAAAAAGATTGGATGAGCTGAGTGCTGAGGATATTGAGAAAATTAGTCCTAATCAGGAATAGAGAAGAACAGTGAAGACAGTAAGGTAAAAGTTCAAGATAAGATGAGGATCAGAGGATGCGGTTTAAAGGGTTTGTATATATGTGCCTTAAGGTGATCCAGTAAAGATATAAGAGGTCCGCATGAAGATCTGAAGAAGTTGTGGCCATTCAAGTAAAACCAGTTTCGGTAGGTGCTTAGAGGTGACAGAGTGACACAGACAGGTCCAATGAGATCTGGAAATGCATTATCCTATTCTGCAGATTTGAGGGAGTGTTGAGGAAGTCTTTTTGAAGTGTCAACTTGATTGGTTCATGGTTTGAAGGTCCGCAAGAATCTATTCCTTTGTGACAGTGATGACAGACTGTGTTCTTGAGGTTTTGGATGAAGGAGAGAAGGGTTTCAGTAAGCAGTTGAAGTGTGGATGTTATTGGTGATTCAGGAAATCTTGTGAAGGTCATTGGATCGTGTCCAGCTCATTTTGGTGGTCTGCATTGGATTTGGAGCTTGCACTTGAAGAATAACTTCTGGATGATGGTGTTTTTCCTGAGACTGGTCGACCAGATTTGTTACACATCCTATGGATGTTCTTGTAGTTGTTTTCTGAATTAGATGATTATTCCTGAGTCGATGTCTTGTATAAATAAGGGATTGTAAAGTCATTTCAAAGTGTGGCTTGTGGCGATGTGAGTGTGTTAGCAAGGAGGAGAGCGAAAGGCAAAGCAGAAGTATTGGACTTAAATGGAACTAATTCAAGCATGGTGAAGATGCTATTCTCCAGTTCATGTATGTTATACTTATTATTTTGTAGACAGTGTGTCTCTTGTAGGCAGTGAGCCTCTTGTGAGTAGTGTGCTCAGGCAGTGAGCCCTAATTGGCATGTGCCATTTTGTTCTTTCTATTCTTCTAACAGAGAATACAATCTTGGGTTAATCACCTTGTGGTTTTTCCCTTAACCAGGTTTTCCACGTCAAAATCTTGGAGTCATGTGTGTTAATGTGTTTCTGCTCTTGATTTAATGCATTATGTTTACATGATTGATTTATCTTTATGCTTTTGAATTACAAAGTAGATTTAAGTGTTTAATTGGAAGAAAGTTTTGGACAACTGATTCACCCCCCTCTCAGTTGTCTGCCTTGAATCTAACAGCATCGAGACTGGTTTACTAAGTATGAGGAGTTCGATGGTGGAAGGGTGTACCTGGGTGATGACTCTCATCTGAAGATTGTTGGTCATGGAAGAGTCTCTATCTAATTCCTTGATGGACGAGTGAAGGGGATCTCTGGGGTTATGCACATCCCAGGCTTAGCATGGAACCTGCTTTCTGTAAGTATGTTGAATGATGTAAGTGTGCAAGTTGTCTTTTCAAAAGAAGGATGCAAGATGACTAGAGGAGCTATGGTGCTTGCTAAGGGTACTAGGAGAGGTACTATGTTTCAACTGGAGGCATTCATTTCACAATGCAATAGTTCTTCTGACTCAAGGAAGAGGGCAGCAGTCACTTCATCCCCACCATCTAAACCAACAATGAAGAAATCTATTATATCTAGTCCTGATGGTTGTATTCATGCTTTAGAAGTTAAGCTTCCTACTGAAAAGATAATGTTATAGCATAAGAGATTTGGCCACACTAGTGAGAAGGGTCTTAGAACCCCAAAAAATAAAAACCTTGTTGAGGGGTAAGATGATTGTAATCTTGAGTTTGACTTATGTGAACATTAAATATATGGAAAACAAAACCATGTTCAGTTTTATTTGAGTTCTCATAAGTTTTCTGGTGTGTTGGACCTTGTTCATTCTGATGTATTTGGTCCTGTTAATGTTCATTATCAAAATCTATATATTTTGTATCTTTCATAGATCACTACAGTAGAAGGACATGGATTTATTTTCTCATAAGCAAATCTAAAGTCTATAGTAAGTTTAAGGAGTTTAAAGCCTTTGCTGAAAATCAGACTGGTAAAAGGATTAAATGTTTGAGAACTAACAACGGTTGTGAGTTCTGTTCTATAGAATTCAATAAATATTGCAAGGAACTTGGGATTGAAAGACATAAGACAACTCCATATACCCCGCAGAAAAATGGAGTTGCAAAGAGGATGAATAGGACACCGATGGAGAAGGCTAGGAGTATGCTTAGTGAAGCTGGCCTAGAACAAAAGTTTTGGGTTGAAACTGTTGCCACTGCTTTCTATCTGGTAAACAGATCTCGTACATCAGCTCTTGTTGGTAAGACACCCATGGAGGTGTGGTCTAGTAGAAAGCCTTCAATAAGGCATCTTCATGTTTTTAGTTGTGAGGCATATGCACATGTGCCTAGGGAGAAGCAGTCAAATTTGGAAAACAAGGCTATTAAGTGTATCTTCATTGGCTACGGTGTTGGTGTGAAAGAATACAAGCTTTGGGATCCTATGGCTAAAAACATGTTGTATAAAAGAAGTGTCGTCTTTAGAGAGATAACACCTTCTTCTACTATTTTACAACTAGAAGAAAAAGAAAAGAAAGGGGATGTTGTTCAGTTTCCTTCTACCCCTGAGAAGACTAAACAGAAAGACAATGTTGGACCTAAAACTAAGGAGAACTCTAGCAGCTCTGAAAGTTTAGAAGATGAAGTAGAACCTCTACCTCAGCCTTTAAGGAGGTCCACATGAATCAGGAAGCAACCTAAGAGGTTTGGTTATACATTACTTGATTCTAGTTGTGTTTTTGCTTTGCTTACTAACAGTGATGAACCTAAAACTATGTCAGAGGCTATGGATATGAAAGATGCAGGTTCCTGGAAGGAGGCCATGGAAGTTGAGATGGCTTCTTTGGAAAATAATCAAACTCAGGACTTGGTGCCTTTGCCTCCTGGATGGAAACTCGTTGGATGCAAATGGGTGTTCAAGAAGAAATTTGGTGCAGATGGTAGTGTTGAGAAGTATAAGGCCAGATTGGTTACGAACGGGTATTCACAAGTGGAGGGTATAGATTATGGTGAGATCTTCTCTCCCATTTCAAAGCTGACATCCATTCAATTCATGTTATCTCTTGTAGCAACTTATGACTTAGAGGTGGAGCAGATGGATGTGAAGACAGCTTTCCTTCATGGTGATTTGGAGGAAGACATTTACATGTCATAGCCAGAGCATTACATGGTGAAAGGTAAAGAAAATTTGGTTTGCAAGTTAAAGAAGTCTTTGTATGGATTGAAGTAGTCTCCTAGGATGTGGTACCTAAAGTTTGATGCCTTTGTGTTGTTAATTGGATTTGTGAGATTGAAATCGGATCACTGTGTGTATTATAAGTATGATGGTGATTGTATTCTCATTGTTGCATTATATGTTGATGATATGTTGCTCATTGGAAAGGGTAAGAATATGATTTTTGCTTTTAAGTCTTAGTTGGCAACACAGTTTGAAATGAAAGATTTAGGGGCAGCCAGGTACATTCTTGGAATGGAAATCAGAAGAGACAAAACTAACAGAAAACTTTGGTTAAGCCAGAGTACGTATGTGAAGACTGTGTTGGATAGGTTCAGCACGGCAGATTGTAGACCATTGTGTGTTCTTGTTTCTTTGGGGACAAAGTTGTCTATTAGTGATTGTCCAAAATCTCCTAGTGAGGTGGAGGACATGAGTAGAGTACCTTATACTAGTGCTATTGGTAGTTTGATGTATGCTATGGTCTGCACAAGACCAAACATTGCCCAAGCAGTGGGAGTCCTTAGTCGATTTATGGCTAATCCTGAACAGGTACATTGGGATGTAGTTAAGCGAGTGTTCAGATATTTGAGGGGTACTTTTGAGTATTCCATATGCTATCATGGTAATTTTATAGGACCTCCACATTCTATTGATATTCGTGGATTTGTGGATTCAAATTGGGCAAGTGACATTGAGAGCAGGAGATCCACCAGTGCTTATGTGTTTACACTGTTTGGTGGTGCTATTAGTTGGATGAGTAAGTGACAACCTGTGGTTTCTTTGTCCATGATAGAGGCTAAGTACATGGTAGCAACTCATGCTTGTAAGGAAGCCATTTGGCTTAAGAGATTGTGTTCAGATATTGGTGTTGTGTTGGTAAGAGACACTGTGTGGCTTCATGAGTGTTGTCATTGATGGCAACAAAGTCTATCCCACACATCCGCAACACATAGTATGCCTATACCAAAAGTTAGATTGAAGAGTGTTTTGGTCTGGTGAATAAGAACAGAGCATGCAGCAAAGTCCAACAATCAGGTCCGGATCTCACAGGTGATGTAACTTAGTAAGTTACGGACTTGGAGAAGTCAAGAGGAGTATCATGACTACTATATTCCAAAGATTGAGCCTCCGGTGATAAAACATGGAAAAGATATGAGGATCTGAGTGTTGGGTTCTAGACAGGCAGAGCAGACCAAGGAAGAACTGACCAGCAGAGTATTAAACTTCAATCTGAATGAGTAATTGATGTTGATCAAGCTATTTGAGAGATCACACATGGTTGTCCAACATGATTAATGACTTCTATGTCTACGTTTTGATACACATCACATATTAACCATGGATTCAGCCGATAGATCAATAATTTGTAAATATCTAGAGTATTCTGATTGCTGACTAGAAAGTTGTTGAAATCCTTGATGCGGATATATATACCAAATGAATTCCAGTATGTAGAAGTGTGTGTGTAGATGTGATGAAATAAGGTGTGAAGAAAGGCAGAGATAAGTGTGGAAACAGCAATACAAGTCTGATATGTGACAGAACAGCAGCACTAGAGCAGAGGAAGAATGAAGTGCATTAGATCAGTATATTGAGCCTAACTGGAACTAAACTTCAACATTTGTGGATGCCTCTCATCAGTTCAAACACTAGGTTACCTTCTATAAACTTTGTAGATAGTGAGTCTCTTGTAGGCAGTGTGCCTCTTGTGAGTAGTGTGCTCGGGTAGTGAGCCCTAATTGGCAAGTGTCATTTTGTACTTCTTATTCTTTTAACAGAGAATACAATCTTGGGTTAGTCACCCCATGGTTTTTCCCTTAACAGGGTTCTCCACATAAAAATCCTTGTGTTATGTGTGTTGATTTTATTTCTGCTCTCATGATTATGCATGCTTATATGTTTTGATGCTGCACTAATTATTAAAGGAGAGAAGAAAGTTAAGATATTTGAGATAATTGATTCACCCCCCTTCTCAGTTATCTGCCTTGTTTCCAACAATTGGTATCAGGGCTAAGTTCCTCTAAACAAAGCCTACTAGCTTGAGGAAGATCTAGGAATCTCAATGGATATGTATGGTATGAAGAAACAACTTCAGTCTTCCCTAGATGATCTTGAGCAATCTCACTCTGAAGTCAATAACTTGAGAGAAAGACTCAAACAAGCTAATGATTTCATAAATGAGCTAAAAGAAAAACTGAGTATCTCTATGAAAAAGAGAAAGGAACTACTTCAAAAATTAGCAAATTAGAGTGAATCCAATGATACTAATGAAGATCTGAATGAGAAAAACAAGCTATGTGAGAAGCTATCAAAAGAGGTCATTATGGTAAGGAATGAGATGGAATCAGGGGTTATGAGATTCACCCAAGAAATTGAAGAGAAAAGGAAAACTAAACATAATCTAAAACAATCCCTCAAGGAGAAAACAGAGGACTGCCACAAAATGGACAAATTAATCAGGCATCTTGAATCTGATCTTGAAGAAGATAGAGATAATGAAGAACAACTTGAGAATCAGATAGATACTCTTAAACAAGATCTTCAAACAGCAAATAAATACAAAGAGAAATTCAAGATAAGCTCAGCTCAACTTAAAATTCTTCTTGAAAGCTAAAAGTGGATAGATGACAAGCGTTGCTTGGGATATGAGAAAGGTGAAAGCTCTGGATCTGGTCAGAATAATTTTGGATCAGGAAATCAAAGAAATAGGCCTAGAAGACCTCCGGCAAGGCAAACAAATGCTCAAAGTAGTCCATCCTTTAATGGATACTGCTTCAATTGCAACAACTTTGGTCATAAGGCAACTCAGTGTAGAAGGAGAATGAATCAGACCAATCCATTCAGCTCTGGATAATGTTTCAACTGTAAAAGGTATGGTCACAAATCTCATGAATGAAGAAATATGTAAATAAACAATTCATTCAATGGTAGATGCTTTGCCTGCAATAGAATGGGACACATGGCTAATCAATGCAGATCAAGAGGATATCAGTCAAATATGAAAAGACATGTTGTTTGTTACAATTGCAATGGATCTAGTCACATTGCCAAATTCTACAGAAGTAAAAATTAGGATAAAAATGGTTTGGTGCATCATAATCAAAATCCAGACAAGGGAAAAGGCAAAGTGAATGCGGATGAAGTTCAAAGGGAGATGAGCAAGATTTGGGTGAAGAATAGTACAGAAAATGATGGGGATGGATCCGCACCAGAATTTGGTGCCGATATTCCTTCTAGAAACTAAACAGATGAGCTCTAGCTCAGAGGGAGTCACAAAGAAAAATAAATTCCCCCAGCCAGTGAATTGGTGCCTAAATTTTGCACATGGAATGTTGTAGATTAAAGGGTTCTCAAAAAGTTATCTAAATAACCCTCGGTGAAAATATGAAAGATCCGCATGGAGTTTTGCAAGAGTTTAATCATCCAAGATTGATTTGGTTTGACAGCCATCTGGTAAAATGAGATTTTCATATACAGATCTGGTATGATTCAAAATTGAGATATCTTGATCTGTGGATCCATGGTATGATTGGAGGAAAGAATATACATTGTCAATTATCACTGAAAATGATTCTAAGTGCAACACAGTGATTCAAAAAAAAGATCTTTTTCAGAATAAGGCAACTGGATGACTTAAGTTGTGCACTTATTGCAAAAGGAAATTAGGGTTTGCAAAAGAATAAAAGGGTTCTTTCACTCATCATTTGCACATTTGCATTCGAGAAGAAGAAAAGAAGAGCTCTGCATCAAGTTTCTACAACTCTCTCAAAGATCAACTGCAAAATCCAATTCAACTAGCGATTTGTTCTGGCTCTTATTTTGAACCCTAAAAGCTCAAAAAGGCACTTCCATTCTGAATATTTCTCTCTGAATCTTTTGCAAAAATGGCTACTCCAATGGTTGTTAAGATCACTGATAGGCCGCACCCAAAGTTCAAGAAACACCCCTACAAATCCCTAGAAGTTGATCCCTTAGGCGCTTTCTGTAGCATGCTACATGGGGTTCTACACATAGAAGATGTTAGGGTTTACATCCATGCCAATATTAAGGAATTTGGAGAATCTAAGTTGATGGACATCTACCATAAACAATTAATAGATGAAAGTTTTGAACTCAAACCTCAATACAAGGCCCTCCGAGATAAGCACTTTAGACATTGCATCCACTTTCCCTATTTTGCAGAAGATGATTGGGTCCGGTATGTTCTTAGTAGAATACATGACAATTTCATGTGGTTGATGAAGCCCTTCAAGATAACAAAAGATGCCATTAGGGCAATAACTAGATTGCACTCATCCGGTGGGTTACCTACACTCAAATCTGTCAAGAACCAGACAATAAGTGAAGCTACCAGATCTAAGTTTGACAAGAGAGCAATGACCATAGAAGACATCACAGATTCAGATATCAAATTTTCCTCTATGATAATTAGATATAAGATCTATGATTTCAGCAGGGAGAATTCTGTGTCTGGGACTACAATATATACAGCATATCAGATGTTAAGGGAAAATGTAGATTATAACCTATGTGATCTTTTTTTAAACCAATTGTTAGAAAATTTGTAGAAGATCAAGAAGGATAAGAAGAACTCATTCAAGTATGGTTGTTTAATACTGTGTCTATTCTTCTACTTCATGAATGAGCTGCCCGGATCAAGTGGTTCGGTTTGGTAAAATGACAAACCGGTTGCAATACAGATCAGAGACTATATGTATGGACTTGGTGATGCCAAGGCTCAAAGCACAACACTCTGGGGATACTTTAACAACTTCCAAAGTATGATGCAAGCCAGAGAAAGGATACCTCAAACCATAGTTGAAAAATATGAGGATACAGTGTGCTTCATAGTTGACACTGGTCAATGCCTAATGGAGGTAGTTGAGCCTAGAATAGTGTGGATAATGCCAATGGGTTATGAAGTAGATGAGAAAATCTTGGAGCTACACGTTCAACACCTATTGAGCTAGCCAAAGGACCCTGAGGTAGAAAGGTTTGGAACCTTTCAAGAATTAAGTGTAAAGATACATGTTGAGCTGAGACAACCAGAGATAAAAAGCAAAGTTAGAAGGGAAGTAGAGGAAATTGCTAAAAGATATGGCATATCAAAAGAGGTAGTTGATGCAAACAGAGAGAAAATAGAAAGAGCTAAGAAAGAGAAACAAGAAGCAGAAAAAGGAAGTGTTCCAGTACAAACCTCCTCCCGGACTAGATCCTTAAAAGAGCTCTGCACCTGCCACCCTTAAAAACTCAAGTGCCTCCAAACCAAAAGCCAAGACATCCAGAAAGGGAGAAAAGAGAATGAAAACAAAATCCACAAGGTCTTACATAAGTCAAAAGGATGATGAAGAAACATAGTCTGATGAGGAAGTTAAGAAAATGAAGAAGAAGAAGAAGAAAACATCCGGGGAATCCTCTACCAGCAAAAATAAAGAAGAAAAGATAGAAGAATTTGTTGAGAAACCCACTCTTTCCATTGATGATATCATCAAGGCAGTCACTGTGGATGGGAATCTACAACCAATAATAGAATTTTATGATGATTATAGTGATACTGACAAGAGGATCTTGGAAGAAGCTACAGTTAGGTACCTGAATATTTATAATAAAGCATTTATTGAAATCATTTCATTAATTCCCAAAAGTATAGAAAAGGTACCTGAACTTAGAAAAGAGAATGCTATGGCAAAGGACTTAGAGATCTGAGAACAAATTACAATTTAGCTCTATCCTTCCATTACTCCAAAGCAAATGAACATGATCTTTAAGGACTGCAAGGATGAATTTTGGAGCAAAGCAAGAATGAACAAACTTATGCTTGGAGAGACTGATCAGGTAGCAAGAGAAACAAAAGACATCCTCCGGAATGCCTTCAAAAGATTCAATCTTCCTATTATAGAGGAAATAGATGAAGAACCTTCTACCATGGATGTTGAAGGATTAAATGCATCAAAAGAAGAATCTACAGAGAAAAATGAAGAAGGTTCAAAAGAGGTAGATGAAGAGAAGTCTAAGGACTTGGATTCCTCTATTCCGGAAGAGGAAGTTCATGAAGAAGTTAACATCTCTCCTCCGGATCCCACTATAGACATTCCAGATTTAGGCACTAGAGGAGAAGGAAAAAAAGAGGAGAAAGTGAGTAAAGAAGAGGAGGTAAAGGGAAGAGAAGAAGAACAAATAGAGAAGATCTCTGATGACAGTTCAGACCTTCCAAAAGAAAAGAAGACTCGGTCTTCGGTAAGAGACACTACAGAGGTAGTGAAGAATTTCTTGAATAAAGAGCTGATGGAGATAGATGAACTGGAACTATTCCAAGGACCGCTAAATTTTGATTCCCTCTCTCTGGTCCAGACAATGAAAATAACATCTTTTGCTCAAGCCAAGGCAAAAGAAAAACTTCTGAAGTCTCACATGGAAGATTGCGAACTATTAGAAATTGCATCCAGTATGTTGGAGAAGTTCATGCCATCTTTTCAAAAAGATCCTTCAGCCTCTCCATCTGGTAATTTGAAATCTCTGGTAAACTCTGTTGGCACTCATTTTGATTCTTTAGAGAAATCGGCAGAAGAAAAGGTCTGGTAAGAGTTTTTGGGAAAGAGATTCGCTGAAGTATAGGGACTCATAGTTAATGATAGGAGGACCCTAGATATTGGGATAAAGAGCCTTGAAAATGCTCTTAAAGATGGTGGGGACATGTACAAATTTTGTCTGTCTTGGTCTAAAGTGACAGAAGATATTGAAAAGAAGGTGAAAGAACAAGAGGGTAAACTGTCAAGTTTATCTCAAAATTTTGATCCCCTCACTACATCCATAATGAATCAAGAATGCTAGGCTATTGCCATTATAAATGAAATAAAGAGGCAAGACAAAGAGAAGAAGAATATAATAAGCAAGATGACTGAACTTAGAGGGATAATTATCCCTAAGTTAGAGGCAATGCATGAGGCCTTAACAAATGCTCAGACCATAGCCTAGACTAGTGATCCGACAGACTTAAGAAGGGTAGAAGCTTATACATTTTTGTTGAGTGGTCACATCTCTATTTTGGACAGGATGAAGCAGAGTTGGGTAACAGAATTTTTACAGTTGAAGGCCACCTTTGTGGATATACTTAAGTATATGTAAGTATAAACATGTCTATATACTTATACGGCTATGTATAGGCTAATTTTTGTAAATTTTGGTGTGTGGATTCCACCCTTTGCCATTGATGTCAAAGGGGGAGTGAGGAGTAGTGAAAAATGTGGAATCTAGCTAAGGGGGAGCTCCAGTATAACAGTGCATAAGATAGAGCATCGGCTAAGGGGGAGTTTGCTGCAACACTTAGTCATTTTTCACTAAGTGTTGCCATCAATGCCAAAGGGGGAGATTGTTGGCAAGAGACACTGTGTAGCTTCATAAGTGTTGTCATTGATGGCAACAAAGTCTATCCCACACATCCCACAGCACATAGTATGCCTATACTGGAAGTCAGATTGAAGAGTGTTTTGGTCCGGTGAACAAGAATAGAGCATGTAGTAAGGTCTAACAATCAGGTCTGGATCTCTCAGGTGATGTAACTCAGCAAGTTGTAGACTTGGAGAAGTCAAGAGAAGTATCATGACTACTATATTCCATAGATTGAGCCTCTGATGATAAAACATGGAAAATATATGAGGATCTGAGTGTTGGGTTCCAAACAGGCAGAGCAGACCAAGGAAGAACTGACTGGCAGAGTATCAGACTTCAATCCGGATGAGTAATTGATGTTGATCAATCTATTTGAGAGATCACACATGGTTGTCTGACATGATTAATGACTTCTATGTCTATGTTTTGATACACATCACATATTAAGCATGGATTTAGCCGACAGATCAGTAATTTGTAAATATCTAGAGTATTCTGATTGCCGACTAGAAAGTTGTTGAAATCCTTGATGCGGATATATATACCAGATGAATTCCAATATGTAGAAGTGTGTGTGTGTGTGTATATGTGATGAAATAAGGTGTGAAGAAAGGTAGAGATAAGTGTGGAAATAGCAATACAAGTCCAGTATGTGATAAAGCAATAACACTAGAGCAGAGCAAGAATGAAGTGCATTAGATCAGTATATTGAGCCTAACCAGAACTGAACTTTAGCATTTGTGGATGCCTCTCATCAGGTCAAACACCTGGTTACCTTCTATAAACTTTGTAGATAGTGAGTCTCTTGTAGGCAGTGTGCCTCTTGTGAGCAATGTGCTCGGGCAGTGAGCCCTAATTGGCAAGTGCCATTTTGTACTTCTTATTCTTTTAACAGAGAATACAATCTTGGGTTTGTCACCCTATGGTTTTTCCCTTAACAGATTTTTCCATGTAAAAATCCTTGTGTTATGTGTGTTGATTTTATTTCTGCTCTCATGATTATGTATGCTTATATGTTTTGATGCTGCACTAATTATTAAAGGAGAGAAGAAAGTTAAGATATTTGAGATAACTGATTCACCCCCCCACCCTCTCAGTTATCTTCCTTGTTTCCAACATATTGATGGAAGATAGATTACAATTTGTTGTGACAATCAAAGTGTGATTTTCCTTGCAAAGAATCTAACTTTCCATGCTAGAACAAAGCATATTGATATATAGTTTCAGTTCGTGCAAGACATGGTAGAGGATGGGAAGGTAAATTTGTAGAATGTAGATACTTTAAAGAATGTTGCAAATGCATTGACAAAGCTAGTGGGCACAGAGAAGTTCAAATAGTGTTCAAAGTCTATGGGCCTCTCAGCCTATAGCAGTTAAATCCTATTATTCTATTGGCTCTTTCAAGGTGTTCGACAAGTGGGAGAATTTTGGGAATTAAGGTGTCTCAACCTTGGTAATTCCTTGTATTATTCCATTGTATTTATTTATTTATTGTCTATTGTATAATTTGGATGCAAATCCTATGTTGTCATATTTTGGGAGTTGGCACGGTGATGTGTCATCCTACATGGCATATGACCACATGTAATTTTGTCCTCACATGAGGAGATAGGCATCCCACTTAGTGGTAGGAATATTTTTCCATGTGTCGGCATCTTAGATGTTGTATAAGGGAATATTGACAGTAATGGTCATGATAGATTTCTATAACGAAGCTATGACATGTAAGAGTCAGAAATAGAAGCTTGTAAGATAGGGGAAGACATGTGTCAAGAAGCATGTTTGAAAAAGGCATCTTTGGGTGCCCCAAGGTGGACTATGACATGTTGTAAGAGAATATGCTATTTATATCCTGTGTATGATAGATTCTCTTACAACTGTAAGTTGTAACTGCTATGACAGATTCTATAACGGTCGTAAGAGTCATAAGAACATCTGTTATAGCCCATTTTGGAAATAGGCAACCTCTTTGGAATGGGGTGTATGGACAAGTGTTAGATACATCTTACAATGTTGACCAAGTGTCTATAGGCATGGGTTTTGGGCCATGAGGCCAAGTTGGACACCTATTCCAAGATAGAGGCTATTTTGCCTTGTATTTTCTATATAAATAGGTGTTTTGAGGAGGAGTTGCATAATGTGATTGAGAGGTACTGTTATGCTACTGGATTGACTCCGGACATGAGTGTCGAAGACTATTGAGAGCTTTCATTGCAAGTGTATTGGAAACCATATTCAGTTTTGATAATACATTGTGAAGGTTTTCGAATGTGGGGTTTTTTCACCCAATAAGGGTTTTCCCCAAGTTATATCTTGTCTCTCTTCTTCTGTCTTCTTTCTAGTTCTATGTGTATTGCTGCAATATCTCTGTTATATGTTTCATGTTGTTGTAATTGTAAAGATTAAATTAAATTTGCATAGTCCTCCCCTCATTAGATTAGAGTAGGAAGCGATTTCTGCACACCTAGCTTCCTTTCATAGGGGTAATTGTCCCATCCTATATTAAATAATTTTAAGCTCTCAAAGTTATCTCATATGCATTTGGTAAAGTTTGAGCACCCATGGATTGCATCATAAAAAACTATATGAGAATTTAAAGCTCTCAGAAAATTTAAGAAAGCACCTTGTGGAGATGGTATGAGGAGAGCTGGAATTCTTTCCCACGTTCTTTGAAATCTAAAGTTGAAATCAGCCATCATCTCACTGGGAGCCCTCTTTATAGTTTTCAACTATTCTAGTAGAGAGACATTATGTACTCTCTCTCCAAACTGCTTGCAGACTACTTCACCTAGCTCTTCCCAATCATGTATTGAGGTAGGGGTAAACTTCTAAATCATTGAAGAGCTCTTCCCTTGAAGGATGAAACAAAGAGCCCAACAACCACATCATCATCTTGAATATGGTGAACTAAGCATACATTTGATATATCTTTAATATGTTCAGTAAGTGTAGTGGAGGACTCACCCATAAAGAATGGAATACTCTTTAGGACCAAGACAAGTATATCATTATGTGTAGCTAGGGCTAAAGGGCTACCTCCATTGAAGGTTACAAAGGGTAGATTTCTTGCCATATTGGGAATACTCAAATTGATTCTAGGTATATGCAAGCCTCTTCTTGAATACTGAAACCTAATAGGAGAAGGTGTGGATTTAGATCTTAGAGGGGATGAAATAACACTTCTATTCCTTCTCGTAGGAGACCTGGATAACCTAGTTCTTCTCCTTGAAGCAGCTGCAGGTAATTCAACAAATTGATAATTCCTATCTCTTGAAGAAGCCCTAGTCTACACTCTAGGCATATAATTTTGGATTGATTTGAAACCAGGAGCTCACAAAGTCACTAGGTGCATGAAACTTGTCTATCAAACTACAGAATAATGAGAATGACACCAATTTCTTAGCTTAACTCTTAAACTAGAGTAAAGTGGTCCCACCAGGTGTGCCAGAAAATGTTATCACTTGGATTTGTACCTTGTGTTGAAGCTTGTTTGCTACAACAATCCAGTGAATCATGGAAATGATTTTGAGGTGTGGAACTAGGGCTGTAAATGAAATCAAACCTCCAGAGAAGGCTGGTTCCTCTTTTTGAATATGAGATTTAGAGAAAACTATGAATTAAACCTAATCTAACATCGCTGGGAAAAGGGAAGAAGGAGAAAACTAGAAGGGGAAGGTGATACACTAGGTTTAATGTGTTTGGCTATTAGATTAACCATTCATGCACAAAACAATATCAAACAACATATGTGCATACACAATTCATAAAATATTTGCAGAGGTAAAGAAATCTGATTGAAACCCATTAGGAAAGAAAACATTAAAAAAATGGAGATTCAAACGCCCATGCTACATAGTGCAAAAATTGTATGAGAAGGTAAAATCTATTGTTTTATTATGGAGGCAAGGTTACAACTGATACAAGATGTGGTTTTTAAGACCATTAGCCAACAACAATACATCTGATATATATATATATATATATATATATATATATATATATATATATATATAAGGTAGGAAAAGGAGGAATAGGGTTGATTTGATGATATGCCTAGATCCTCCTTTCACTACATACATTTAAAGACTTTTAACCAAGTTGAATCTCAATTTTTGCAAGAGAATTCACCTACATGTTGGTTGTCACTTGTAATGATAGGAAAATTTGGAAATCGATGGTTAATGTGTTAATTTAATGCCCAATTATGCTTAAAACCCTAATTATGCAAAATCGTAAGTAAACGAATTAATTTTGACAAATGATCGCACACAAAGATGTTATATTCAGAGTAGATACATACTGGATTTCAAGATTTAGGATGTTGAAAAGTCAGGGGCTAAACAGCAGGCACCCAAGCCTAAGGCAGGGTTTTCTTCAGAGATTCCCAGAAGTTATCTGCTATTGTTCACCACTGGCCCAGAGGTTTTTAGGCCTACAAATATGGAGGGCTTCAGGATGGGTGCCCAAGCCCTTGCAATACTCTTCTTATATCTGGAATTTGCAAACTCTGTCATAAACCTTTGCAACTCCACTCTGCAAGATATGACACCTGTCACCTGCAATCACAAGGAATGGGGTTGGGGGTTGTGGTGTTTAGGAGCTTGCCTCAGTCAAGCCCCAGAATGGCATTCAAGCCTTCCAACACCGTTGTTAGATAGAGAGTGTGTATCCTTGTAGGATAGAGGCAAAAACAAATTGATAAATAATTGATTCAAACACAAATAGATATCACCTTGTAGGTGTAGCTCGCATGTAGATGAATATCTTTCGCATCATGAGAAGATGAAGCCAAATATGCATAACAAATACAATAACAAGGCAAGTCTGCTCTACCACAATGAATGCTTTGAATGCTCTAAAATCATAAGTTCACCAAAATATCATAATCATCTTCTAGTTTACAAATGAAACCCTAAACATGCTTATTTATGCATTCCTGAATTCAAACTTGAGATGCCGACAAGGGAGACCTTTAATGGTCACATTGTCGTCATTTAAAATTTAGGTCCCCATCAAATAGGGAAGGACTAAGGTGTCAATGCCCAAGCCCTAGGCCCCATTTTTAAGGTAGGCTCAAGTTCAACATTGTCCCCTAAGCCCCATTTGACATGGGTTTTCAAGGATTTTGCATCGGGAGTTAAAATGAATATGCATGATTACATCTAAGGGACCTGAGAGCTAAACCTTAGGAGGTAAAAGTCCTAGGGGATATTTTATGACATAACAATATATAGCATTTTACATTGATAGGGCATTCTTCTATTGCAATAAATTCTCCCCATGGGCCTGTCAAAAGATATTCCTACAAAGGAATGTCTGTATACATCTTTTTTGCAAAACATAAATGTAGAAAATATCTTGAATGAAGTAGCTGAGAAAAATATCTAATTCATCCAGCTACACAATAAATGCACAATGAATTCTTCCAGTCGAGGTTGACCTAATCCTACAATCATAGTGACTTTGCTTTTCTTTTAATCAGTGAACTTCCATCTGTTGGGAATTAAGGTGTCTCAACCTTGGTAATTCTTTGTATTATTTCATTGTATTTATCTATTTATTGCCTATTATATAATTTGGATGCAAATCCTATGTTGTCATATTGTGGGAGTTAGCATGGTGATGTGTCATCCTACATGGCATATGACCACATGTAATTTTGTCCTCACATGAGGAGATAGGCATCCCACTTAGTGGTAGGAATATTTTTCCATGTGTCGGCATCTTGGATGTTGTGTAAGGGAATGTTGACCGTAATGGTCATGACAGATTCCTATGACGAAGTTATGACATGTAAGAGTCAGAAATAGAAGCTTGTAAGATAGGTGAAGACATGTGTCGAGAAGCATCTTTGAAAAAGGCATCTTTGGGCACCCCAAGGTGGACTATGACATGTTGTAAGAGAATATTCTATTTATAGCCTGTGTATGATAGATTCTCTTACAGCTGTAAGTTATGACAGCTATGATAGATTCTATGACAGTCGTAAGAGTCATAAGAGCATCTGTCATAACCCATTTTGGAAATAGGTGACCCCTTTGGGATGGCGTGTGTGGACAATTGTCAGATGCATCTTACAACATTGACCAAGTGTCCATAAGCGTAGGTTTTGGGCCATGAGGCCAAGTTGGACGCCCATTCCAAGATAGAGGCTATTTTGCCTTGTATTTTCTATATAAACAGGTGCTTTGAGGAGGAGTTGTATTATGTGATTGATAGGTATTGTGATGCTGCTAGATTGACTCCAGACACAAGTGTCGAAGACTATTGAGAGCTTGCATTGCAAGTGTATTGTAAACCACATTCAGTTTTGATAATACATTGTGCAGGTTTTTGAGTGTTGGGTTTTTCACCCAATAAGGGTTTTCCCCACATTATATCTTGTCTCTCTTCTTCTGTCTTCTTTTTGGTTCTATGTGTATTGCTACAATATCTCTATTATATGTTTCATGTTGCTATAATTGTAAAGATTAAATTGAATTTGCATAGCCCTCCCCTCATTAGATTAGTGTAGGAAGCGATTTCCGCACACTTAGCTTCCTTTCAGTTGGTATCAGAGCTTGATCACCTTTGGTCCTAGTTGTTGGGTAGGGGTTTTTCGAGTTGATCTTAAGTTGAGTGGGAGTCTGTGCAGAGTATTCTGAATCTTATTGTAGTAAGGAGATGGAAAGCACATCTGGAAGGATAGAGGTGGAGAAATTCAAAGGCACTAATTTTGAGTTGTGGAAGCTCAAGATGGAAGACATGCTTCTTGATCATTACCTATGGGAGACCATATCTAGTATAAACCATCTACTATGGCACAAGTTGATTGGGATCTCAATGATCGAAAGGCTAAGGGTCTCATAAGACTCAGTCTAGCTGATTCTGTCTTATTGAATGTCCATGAGGAGAAGACCACGAAAGATCTTTGGAAGAAGTTGGGTGATGTTTATCAGGCCAAGTCCCTGATGAACAAACTTTTTCTGAGAAAGAAGTTGTATTCTCTAAAGATGGAGGATGGAAGATCTATTGCAAATCACTTGAATACCTTTAACATCTTAATTGCACAATTGACATCAGTTGGTGTGAATATGGAGGAAGATCGTTGCATGACCTTGCTTTGTTCTTTGCTAGACTCGTGGGATCATCTTGTGGTGGCTATTGAGAGCACCACATCCACTTTCATAATGGATGAAGTGGTATCTTTGCTATTATCTGAAGAGATGCGAAGAAAGTCTTCTGAGGCAGCCAAAGAGGCTCTCATGGTTCATGGAAACCCAAGGAGAAAGGGAAAGAGAAGGACAAGAAAGCTGAAAAGGGTAGATCAAAATCCTGTGGGAGATCCATCTCCTAGAAAGTCCAAGGCTCTCTGTTGGAACTGTGGTAAATCTGGGCATTTCTGAAAGGAATACAAAGAGAAAAAGAAAAAGAAGAAGAACCCAGATTCTGATTCTGACAAGTCACAAGATGATGGTGATGCTTTCATTGCAGCCCTGGAAACCCATGCATCTGATAATGTATGGCTAATTGATTCTAGTGCATCATTCCACATGACCTCACATTGAAACTGGTTTACTAAGTATGAGGAGTTTGATGGTGGAAGGGTGTACCTGGGTGATAACTCTCATCTGAAGATTGGTGGTCATGGAAGAGTCTTTATCTGATTCCCTGATGGACAAGTGAAGGCGATCTCTGGGGTTATGCACATCCCAGGATTAGCATGAAACCTTCTTTCTGTAAGTATGTTCAATGATGCAGGTGTGCAGGTTGTCTTTTCGAAAGAAGGATGTAAGATAACTAGAGGAGCTATGGTGGTTGCTAAGGGTACTAGGAGAGGTACTCTATTTCAACTGGAGGCATGCATTTCACAATCCAATAGTTCTTCAGACTCAAGGAAGAGGGCAGCAGTCACTTCATCCCCACCATCTAAACCAGTAGTGAAGAAATTTGTTGTATCTAGTCCTGATGGTTGTATTCATGCTCTGGAAGTTAAGCTTCATGCTAAAAAGACAATGTTATGGCATAAGAGATTTGGCCACATTGGTGAGAAGGGTTTTAGAACCCTGAAAAATAAAAAATTCATTGAGGGGTTAGATGATTGTAATCTTGAGTTTGACTTTTGTGAACATTGCATATATGGAAAACAAAACTGTGTTCAGTTTTATTCGAGTTATCATAAGTCCTCTAGTGTGTTGGACCTTGTTCATTCTGATGTATTTGGTCCTATTAATGGTCCTTCATTATCAAAATCTATATATTTTGTATCTTTCATAGATGACTACAGTAGAAGGACATGGATTTATTTTCTCAAAAGCAAATCTGAAGTCTATAGTAAGTTTAAGGAGTTTAAAGCCTTTGCTGAAAATCAGACTGGTAAAAGGATTAAATGCCTGAGAAATGACAATAGTGGTGAGTTTTGTTCTACCTAATTTGATAAATATTACAAGGAACTTGGGATTTAAAGACATATGACAACTCCATATACCCCGTAGAAAAATGGAGTTGCAAAGAGGATGAATAAGACATTGATGGAGAAGGCTAGGAGTATGCTTAGTGGAGCTGGCCTAGAACAAAAGTTTTGGGCTGAAGTTGTTACCATTGCTTGCTATCTAGTAAACAGATCTCCTACATTAGCTCTTGTTGGTAAGACACCCATGGAGGTGTGGTCTGGTAGAAAACCTTCAATAAGGCATCTTCATGTTTTTGGTTGTGAGGCATATGCACATGTGCCTAGGGAGAAGCGGTCAAAATTGGAGAACATGGCTGTTAAGTGTATCTTCATTGGCTATGGTGTCAGTGTGAAAGGATACAAGCTTTGGGATCCTGTGGCTGAAAAAAATTTGTATAGTAGAAGTGTCATCTTCAGAGAGCTAACACCTTCTTCCACTATTTTACAGCCAGAAGAAAAAGAAAAGAAAGAGGATGTTGTTCAATTTCCTTCTACCCCTAAGAAGATTGAACAGAAAGACAATGTTGGACCTAAAAATGAGGAGAGCTCTAGCAGATCTAAAAGTTTAAAAGATGAAGTACAACCTCCACCTTGGCCTTTGAGGAGGTCCACATGAATCAGGAAGCAACCTAAGAGGTTGGGTTATACATTGCTTGATTCTAGTTGTGCTTTTGCTTTGTTTACTAACAGTGATGAACCTAGAACTATGTCAGATGCTATGGATATGAAAAATGTAGGTTCTTGGAAGGAGGCCATGGAAGATGAGATGGCTTCTTTGGAAAAGAATCAAACTTGGGACTTGGTGCCTTTGCCTCCTGGATGGAAACCCGTTGGATGCAAATGGGTGTTTAAGAAGAAATTTGGTGTAGATGACAGTGTTGAGAAGTATAAGGCTAGATTGGTTGTGAAGGGGTATTCACAAGTGGAGGGTATAGATTATGGTGAGATATTCTCTCCCATTGCAAAGTTTACATCCATTAGATTCTTATTATCTCTTGCAGTAGCTTATGACTTAAAGGTGCACCAGATGGATGTGAAGACAACTTTCCTTCATGGTGATTTGGAGGAGTTTACATGTCACAGCCAGAGCATTACATGGTGAAAGGTAAAGAAAATTTAGTTTGCAAGATAAGGAAGTCTTTGTATGGATTGAAGTAGTCTCCTAGGATGTGGTACTTGAAGTTTGATGCCTTTGTGTTGTCAATTAGATTTGTGAGATCAAAATTAGATCACTGTGTGTATTATAAGTATGATGGTGATCGTATTCTCATTGTTGCACTATATGTTGATGATATGTTGCTCATTAGGAAGGGTAAGAATATGATTTATTATTTTAAGTCTCAGTTGGCAGCACAGTTTGAAATGAAATATTTAAGGGCAGCCAGGTATATTCTTGGAATGGAAATCAGAAGAGACAAAACTAACAAAAAACTTTGGTTAAGCCAGAGTAAGTCTGTGAAGACCATGTTGGATAGGTTCAGGATGGAAGATTGTAGACCATTGTGTGTTCTTGTTTCTTTGGGGACAAAGTTGTCTGTTAGTGATTGTCCAAAATCTCCTAGTGAGGTGGAGGACATGAGCAAGTACCTTATGCTAGTGTTGTTGGTAGTTTGATGTATGCTATGGTCTGCACAAGACTAGACATTGCCTAAGCAGTGCGAGTCCTTAGTCGATTTATGGCTAATCCTTGATGGGTACATTGGGATGCAGTTAAGTGAGTGTTCAAATATTTGAGGGGTACTTCTGAGTATTCCATATGCTATCATGGTAATGTTATAGTACCTCCACATTCTATTGATATTCATGGATTTGTGAATTTGGATTGGGCAAGTGGCATTGACAGCAGGAGATCCACTGGTGCTTATGTGTTTACACTATTTGGTGGTGCTATTAGTTGGAGGAGTAAGCAATAACTGTGGTTGCTTTGTCCACGACATAAGCTAAGTACATGGCAGCAACTCATGCTTGTAAGGAAACCATTTGGCTTAAGAGATTGTGTTTAGATATTGGTGTTGATGCAGGATAAATTATGATTTGTTGTGACAGTCAGAGTGCAATTTGCGTTGCGAAGAATCCAACTTTCCATGCCAGAACAAAGCATATTGATGTATAGTTTCACTTCATGTGAGACATGGTAGAGGATGGGAAGGTAAATTTTGAGAAGGTAGATACTTTGAAGAATGTTGCAGATGCACTAACAAACCCAGTGGGCACAGAGAAGTTCAGATGGTGTTCGGAGTCTATTGGCCTCTCGGCCTATAGCAGTTAAATCTTGTTATTCTATTGGCACTTACAAGGTGTTCAACAAGTGGGAGAATGTTGGGAATTAAGGTGTCTCAACCTTGGTAATTCTTTCTATTATTTCATTGTATTTATTTATTTATTGCCTATTGTATAATTTGGATGCAAATCCTATGTTGTCATATTGTGGGAGTTGGTATGGTGATGTGTCATCCTACATGGCATATGACCACATGTAATTTTGTCCTCACATGAGGAGATAGGCATCCCACTTAGTGGTAGGAATATTTTTCCATGTGTCAGCATCTTGGATGTTGTGTAAGGGAATGTTGACGGTAACGGTCATGACAGATTCCTATGATGAAGTTATGACATGTATGAGTCAGAAATAGAAACTTGTAAGATAGGTGAAGACATGTGTCAAGAAGCATCTTTGAAAAGGCATCTTTGGGTGCCTCAAGGTGGACTATGACATGTAAGAGAATATGCTATTTATAGCCTGTGTATGATAGATTCTCTTATAGTTGTAAGTTATGACAGCTATGACAGATTCTGTGATAGTCATAAGAGTCGTAAGAGCATCTGTCATAGCCCATTTTAGAAATAGGTGACCTATTTTCGATGGAGTGTGTGGACAAGTGTCAGATGCATCTTACAATGTTGACCAAGTGTCCATAGGTGTGGGTTTTGGGCCATGAGGCCAAGTTGTACGCCCATTCCAAGATAAAGGCTATTTTGCCTTGTATTTTCTATATAAACAGGTGCTTTGAGGAGTTGTATTATGTGATTGACATGTACTGTTATGCTACCGGATTGACTCCAGACATGAGTGTCAAAGACTATTGAGAGCTTTCATTACAAGTGTATTGTAAACCATATTCAGTTTTGATAATACATTATGCAGGTTTTCAAGTGTGGGGTTTTTCACCTGATAAGAGTTTTCCCCATGTTATATCTTGTCTCTCTTCTTCTGTCTTCTTTCTGCTTCTATGTGTATTGCTGAAATATCTCTATTATATGTTTCATGTTTTTGTAATTGTAAAGATTAAATTGAATTTGCATAGCCCTCCCCTCATTAGATTAGTGTAGGAAGTGATTTCTACACACCTAGCTTCCTTTCACCATCCCACAAACCATTGCCTTAGCCGATCCTCCCATTCTTCTTCTTATCCTCCATAGTCAAGCCGCTACCAATCGATCTTCCTTCGATCGGGCCTTTGAAAGGTGAAGGAGGAAAGGTCTAGGTCTCCAAAGTCTAAAAGAGCAATAGGGAAACCATCGGGCTTTGGAGGTCAGGCCTTCACTGTACATCATTCTTTTGAAAAGAAGTGCTTGATCCCTGGCCTCTGCAATACTTAGAGGAAACTTATGAAATTTAGCAAGGATTGGGCCTCAGACCTTCTGCCTTCCGCCTCCCAAAAGAACAGAGAAAAAGAAAACCTCCTCTCCCCGAGATCCACAACACTTAGAAGAAATTTATGAGCTCAGGGGACTTTGGCCATCGGACCTTCCACCTTCCACTTTCCAAAAAGAAAAAAGGAGGAAGAAAGAACTCCTACCTACTGCTACCTGAATGACTTAGTCTCTTTAAAGGCTTGGTGGACCTCAGCAAGTAGGCCTTCCATCTACCACCTACCAAAAGGAAGAAGGAGAAAGATCGCAACCCCGGCCTCCGACACTCGAAACACTTAGAAACATTGTAGCTCGTCGGGCCTCGACGAGCAGACCTTCTGTCTTTTGCCTTCCAAAAGGAAGAAGGAGGAAAAGGAAACTCCAACCTCTGACGCCCAAAATGCTTAGAAACATTGTGGCTTTTCGGGCATCGGCAAGCAGACCTTCCATCTTTCACCTTCCAAAAGGAAGGAGGAAAAGGAAACTCTCGACCTCTAGCACCCAAAACATTTAGGCAATTTACAAAGGAAACAAGGCAGATTTTGGAGTCGATTAGAATGGCATGACGAGGAAGGGAACTCTGAACTCCAAAACTCTGAAAAGATAGAAAACATAAGGAAAATAGTTGGGATTTTGGACTTAGCCATTTAAGGGGGCCTTTTCCTTGCACTTCAAAAGGGAAACACTTAGATTTTTCATGGATCCTTGGACTATTTGGCCACAAGGCGAAAAGGGACAACAATATCTTAAACATCATTTCTTTGAAGAAAGCAAACATCTAAGTTATAGTCATACAAGAGAACCAAATTACACTTATTGAGATAACAATTTCATTCAATATTCCATTCCCAATAGTTTACAAGGTAAGCATATGCACGTTTTCTTTCACTATTGATCTTAATAAAAACATCTCTAAATTATATTCAATTATAAATTAGGATTAAAGATTATAGTGTTACAAGTTTTCATATCAAACATCAATCATGCTCAAAATAAACATAATAATACCTTAACATTCTTACAATATGACTTCCTAGTCTTGCATTTTCATACAATTACAATATACAATAATCAATATACAAATCAAATTTCACTATCTCAACAATCATATGTGTCTCTGAGTAACAAGTATGTGGTGTACTAAGCTACTACATGGAGGGAGAGCATCATCTGAGTGCTTTACTTCCATCCATAGACCAGTAATCCCCTGCACACCTTCCTAACTGAAGTGGCCCTACCCTTCACAAGGGTAGAAGATAAAGGAATCCATGAATGTACCATTCCAAAAGAGAATTAAGTGTAAGGTATTTGACTATGTCACTTGTAACCTGCCACACAACTCAAATTTATTCCAACTAAGCATGACATCTGGTTAACATGCAACCTATTAGGTATCGTGAACCAATAATGCATGTAGCCTATGCATCACTTTGGAAAAAGTAATTTATAAACTTATTCGCATCCCTAAATGGAATTGTGGGTCATTTGTCCACCACTCCTATCTCAACCTGACTCAACACAATCAAGACAAAACTACTCCTGTCACACAAACTCAATAACTTGAGTAATGACAAAAACTGGTTTCACAATATAGATTTAAGCAAACAAAATTTCTCAGTACAATACATTGATTCTGATTTGGCAAAAAATTAGAAGGTTTTTCTTTGTTGAACACACTTACCTAACTTCTAGAATTATCTTAGACATTAATAGGCTCTTATTCCTACAGACTCAACTGAAAATAATCACATATTTGAGTATTGTCTTACTCTTTCTCAAGCCCGTACAAAATAACATATAATAATATATACCTATATATAATAGTGTACCTAAAATTTGATCTATACATTCTTAACCTATTCAAGATTCAACACACAACCACTTACAAGGGAATCTACAACCACCTTAACACTGGTAGCTAAGTCAACCTATCATTTATTATCATGTCTTGCAACCTCAAGCCTACGAAAATCAACCAAGGATGGAGAAATAAAAGAGTTTGAAGAAATAGAATCAAATAAAATGGAAGTATGCACACCATCCAACAAACCTGATGTCTCAACCATTGTACCCTAATTCTCTACCTCGTCGTTGTCTACCACAACAAAAACTTTTTGTGTTGTCAACATCCCCCACTATCATCTCTAACATTGTGGCATTTTGACCTCCAACTAAATTTGATCCTTGATGGCATTTCCTTGCATAATGGCCCTCTTGACCACAAAATAACACGGCCATGCAAACAAGGTAGAAACTTGTATACACCTAAAATTATCTGTTCATCATCCAACCCTAATTAGGACATCACTAAACCACTTTATTCCATCATTAACTAAATAAACACTTGTTTAGACATCTAATTGATCAATCCCCCTTCCGATAGTGATTAAATAATATTTTATTATTAAATCACTATTCATGCACTATTCATTTGTACCATATCTGAACACTAATTGAATAAATTTAATCATTTATTCAATTAATGAATCCTTTTCCATAGTCCAACTTTAGATTAATATTCATTTATCTAATATCCTTATCCCCATCCAAAAATTAAATAAATATTCCTATTTATTTAATTCTCTATTTTGTCCACTTTTGATTAAGTTAACTAATCCACTTATTCAACTTAATCACATGCTTGCACAATACTAACCCATCATTAATGCATTCAAACCCCTCATATCTTCCAACATGTACAAAGGCATGGGCTTTTGTACAGAGTCACATGGATCTCTCACAAAGGGATGGGCAAGTACTTTGCACATCCTTCTAAAAAGGGTCCTTTTGTCCCTTTTCAATCTCATCCATCCACTTCTTCCATGACCATCCTCCACCCTTGATCTCTCCTTGATCTAATGACTATCTTTTTCCTCCAATCCTATCATAACACTTGGTGGCCTCTCATCAATCCAATCCTCTCAACAATCCTCAACCATTGATCTTCCAAATCAATCCCAACCCTTCATCCACCATCCAAAAATCTATAAATACAACCTCTTGCAAGCCATTTGCAAGTCTCCATGAAATGCAAGGTTATGTTTTCAATGTGAGGGGCAATCAACATAACACATCAAGAGCACATCCACACATCAAGGTTTGCATTTGAGGTTCATAGTTTAACTTCATTTGTATGCATGCATTCCTTTAGCTCTATGATGAGGTTGTATTAGATCATGAATAGAATAGGTTAATATTGCATTATCTTTTTCTTTATAGTTAATTTTCATATGTATACATTTTGGCATGCCTAGTGGGACCTTTGGGTCCTTATCTAACCTTCTTTTGGTGTTTTAAGCTTGATTCTAGGTTGTAGGTCATGGACAAGCATTTTTGTGGAGGATGAGCACCTCCATGAGCTAATTGAGTGCCTTCGCATCTCCTTGAGTGCCTTTGTAATCCTTGAGAATTTTCATATCATACTAGGATGTTTCTATGTGAACCTGGGCAAACGACACCAAAATTTTCAAGCTTCCATTTTTGGGGCTTAAAATTCACTTTTTTGGGTCTAATCAAGTTGTTTTGCAAGGTTTTTACATCCTAACATGTTATATGGGCATGTACAAAAAGATGGGGGACCAAAAAGTGGTTTTGATATAATGTGAGTATGTTATAATGTACTCACATTACTACCAATCCATAACATGCTCACCTTATAATGTGAGTGCATTATAACATGCTCGCATTATTTCTTTACAAAAATAAAATCTACTCTCTCGTTTATTTCAAATATACATATAATTTTTATGATAAAATACAATTCAGCAACCAATAAGAAAGAGTTTTAAGTTATTAATTGGTCAAGAAACAAGATAGTGGAGAATTTAATGATGTTAGGCATACACTAGTACTATAGTCAATACTGGAAGAAAAAGAAATAGATAGAGAGATAGAGAGATAAATATATAGAGAGATAGAGAGGGGGAGAGGGACAAGGAAAGATAGAGATGGAGAGAGGGATAAATAGATAGATATAGAGGGGATATTAAGGGAGAGATAGAGATGGAGAGACAAAGAGGGAGATAGAGAGTTAGAGAGGGAGATAGAGAGATAGAGAGACAGAGAGAGATATAGAGAGAGGGATGGATAGAGGGAGAGAGAAGGAGAGATAGAGGGAGGGAGAGATAAATATAGAGAGGGAAAGATAGAGAAGGAGATGGAGATAGAGAGGGAGAGATAGAGATATAAAGATATAGAGAGAGCAAGGAAGAGAAATGGGGAAGGGGAGAATGAGAGATCTAGATGTTAGGAATAGGATTGTGGTGCAATAAAATAATACAAAAGAATGCAGAAATAGAACACCAAAAATAACATATAAGAGACATAGATATATGTGGTTTATGTAATATGGGCTACATCCACAGAGAAATAGATAGTCCTTCCTTTTATTTGTCCAGCAAACTAAAGGGATACAACTTGTAGAACATCCATTGCAACCTCCTCTTCACTCTCTCACCATCTCCTCTATCAGTTACAATGATCTCTAATGATACATAGCCATTATTCTATTTTACAAGAATTTTTTTTTTAAATCTCTTCAGGGGCATTGCCCCTGAACCCCCACCAGGGGAGATTCAAAATTTGTTGCTACCCCCTAGACCGCCTAGCGACAAAAGTGGGGGAACAAGCCCCCCACACCCCTATTAGGAACTAGGATCCAAACCCATATGAAACAAAACCTCTAAATCAAGAAGATAATCAAGATCCATTACCAACAATAGATAGAGAGAGAGAGAGAGAGAGATGGGGAGATAGAGAGGGAGAGATAGATAGAGGGAGGGAGAGAGGGAGAGATATAGATAGACAGAGAGAGGGGGAGATAGAGACATATGGATAGAGAGAGAGAGATAGAGAGAGAGGGAGAGAGAGAGATATATATATATAGATAGAGAGGGAGAGAGGGAGGGAGAGTAGATAGAGATATCTAGATAGGATGAGAGAGCTCAGGATATATATATATAGAGAAAGAGAGAGAGTCTTTCTACCTATCCTGTATCTCTTTAACTCTAACCTCCCTCTATCTCTATCTCTAACACATTGACGTTATTTATTTATAGAAATAAAATCTATGCTCTCCTTTATTTTAAATCTACATATAATTTTTATGATAAAAGATGATTGAGAAACCAATAAGAAATAGTTTAAGGTATTAATATGGTCAAGAAACAAGATAGTGGGGAATTCAAGGATGCTAGACATATGCTAGTACTATAGTCAATAATGGAAGAAGAAATCAATAACTTCTACTATAGAGAGATAAATATATAAAGAGATAGAGAGGGGACACAAGGAAAGATAGAGATAGAGAGAGGGAGATATAGATAGATAGAGGGGGGAGTGATAGAGATATAGAGATGGAGAGAGGGAGAAGGAGATAGAGAGAGAGAAGGATGTATAGAGGGATAGAGAAGGATAGATAGAGGGAGGCAGAGATAAAGATAGAGAGAGGGAGAGAGAGAAGGATATGGAGATAGAGAGGGAGAGATAGAGATATAAATATATAGAGAGGAGCATATAGAGAGAGATAGATATATATATAGGGAGAGTCTCTTTCTACGTATCCTCTATCTTTAAATTATATCTATCCTCCCTCTAACTCTATCTCTCTATCCTCCCTCTATCTATCTATCCTCCCTCTATCTATCTATCTATCCTTCCTCTATCTAGCAATATATTTCTATCTCTCTCCCTCTTTCTCTCTATCTCTATCTCCCTCTCTCTATCTCTCTCCCTCTCTATCTCCCACTAGATAGAGATTGAGTGGAATCTAAAGTATTCCATCTTCCTCTAGTATACCTGGGATCTAATAATAATTTCACCATCACCGAATGAATGCTCACCCTTGGTGAACCATCCATATCCTTAGCTAACTCCAATATATAGACCATCCATTGCCTCAATGCAGGATCATTGATCTCTTAGTCAACAAAAGCCATAAAGTCTACAACCACTTCCTCACCAGTCACCCTCCTCTTCCTCTACTTTGAAGTTCTCTCCACCTTCTTTCCCTTTCCATGCCTGTATCCACCATTTCCCCCAAATGGTGAGCACCGGTTGTTGAAGCCATGAAAATTTCCACCCACAAAATTGTCCAGTGTAAGAAAGGGATAATGAGTGTTCATTTAACCACCTACAATGTATTTACTTCATGACTGGAAACCATCCCATCTACTAATTACTCTAAATGCTTCCCACCGCACGACAGTTGTCCTGTCCACTATCGCACTATCCCATTATTGGGAGCTCATGCATTATGTATATACATATATACAATGCAATTATAACCAAGCCATACTATTTTTGTTGTTGCAATAATCTTTTATTTCTCCTCAAATGTGAAGGGCTCACTTGGGCCCATGTAACTCCTCATGCATTATGTGTATTTGAGGTCAACCTACTTTGCACTACTGAGCCATCACAAATGACTTACTATGTCTATACATCTATGCATATGTGTTTACATAGTTATATATATATATAGACATAAAAATATACCCTTGTATACACATATGCCCAACAATTAATGAGCTGACCAAATGTATTTTGAATGCCATAATAAAAGTTTGTAGTGCCAAGTTATACATTTGTGTTGCCATGTTACACACCACCTTATGTTTCTATTTAAAAATATTTCAAGTCCACCTATTTAACACCACTGTGCCATTATAGTTGGATGCCATCATTTGCTTATGCTACAGTTTAGTCATTTGCTTATGCCATAGTTCAGTCACAAATTATGTCATAGAATATGTTTAATTACATTGTTTATATTACTTTTACAACAACTATTGGTATTGCTTTCTTATGGTACAATTTTAGTCAAAACTATGGTGGGAGGTCAAAATGGGAAGACAACCTGTGGAATGTAGAGAGTAAAAGTACCACAGGGAGTGAAGTTCACTTCTATATAATCTACAGATGAAGATGCACCTACTAGAAAATAATAAGATGTTGCAAAATGTGTAGTCCCCTCAACAAATCATTAGGCTATCGAACCTATCATTAACATTTCTAAAATAGATTATATGTAGTTGAGATCTTCAAAGTTATGCACAAGTAACTAGTCAAAAGAGGACATCTAATCTACAATGACAGACATAGAGGACAAAAATCTATCCATCAGAGTTGTAGCAAAGAAGTGGGGAATGCCTCCTAGTAGCATGAGGTCATGGTTGATTGGCCTTACTAGCACCAAACGGAGGGGACCACAAACCATTTTAACAGATGAGGAGGTCAAAATTATCCAATGTTGGAAGGACATGGCTGATGTTGGCCATGACCTTGAATTTGCTTAGCTAAAATATTGTAGCTCAAATGATTCAGTTTAGGCCAAACCCCTTCACACATGGGATGCCTGGGAGGTCATGGTGGGTAGGGTTTCGAAAGAGGCATCCAAATTTGACTATTCAAACTATATAGTGGGTGGACACCAATAGAGAAATAATGCTAAGGTTGTACATAGTAGCATCCTTCTATGACAACTTGCAGAAGCTATATAATGAGCGTCAATATGGCTCAAGAAAAAATTGGAATTGTGATGAGACAAGTGTACAAGTTGGGAGAAACTATGACATGCATGTAATTGCAAGATTGGGTTCTAGATGTTTCCCCCATATAATCTCCAAAAGTTTAGAGTGTATCACAATACTAGCATGTGTAAGTGCAATAGGTCATATTATCCCTGGTTTCTCTCTTTTCAAATAAAAAAGGAAAATAAATAACTACATTTACAATTGTGAATCAAGGGTGTACATGGTAGTTCAGGAACATGCCTAGGTGACTAAGGAGTTATTTCTTAATTGGTTGGACCATTTTCTTGCATCTATCTTGGGAGGGGTATCACCAAAAAATAAAGCTCTTCTTATTTTTGATGGCCATGGAAGCCACATTGCCTTCAAGACAATTGAGGAAGCAAGACATATAGGCATTGACCTACTCACCCTCCCAACACATACTAGCCACAAGATACAACCCCTAGATGTGAGTGTCTTCTCTCTATTCAAGAGTTACTTGAGACAACAAAGGATAGCATGGATGGAAATCCATCCCCAAATTGAAATAGGAAGGGAAGAATTGCCAACTCTTTCTAGGAATGCCTTCAGACAAGCATTAACACCTTCCAATAATATTAGTGTCTTTTGAAGAACAGGGATTTGGCCATTAGATTACATTACACTTCAAAATGAAATGAGGCCAAGTGAAGCCTTCATAGTCAAAGAGGAAGGAGAGATTTTTGCAATAGAAATACTTTTACACATGGCTAGATATAAAGAGGATGAACTACAACAATTCCTAGAAACGTATACTAAAATCAGTGCACAAATGTAAGCAATGAGGTACATGAGGAATGCACATAATTTTTAGTTATTGGAATGATTGAAACTCAAAGTGGTTGCAATGAAGTTGTGGATAGTTGTTGGGTGAATATTTTGTCATTAACTCGCTAACGGCAAAATGGGTATATCAGCCACAGCTATGATGAGACAAAGTCTCTCCTCTCAGCAAGGGGAGGTTCCCTCTAATTACTTAACTTTTGCAAATCAAACAACTTATCAAACTTATGTACACTAAAAACTATGTTTGTGGTGGTTCCATCTCATCTCATTCTCTTTTTTCAGAATAGATGTTTATATTTCAAACTCTTGATATAAGACTTATAAATTATCACAATATCATAGAAACACAAAGTTTTCTGTTACCTCACTTACTACTTGTAACGGAACTATTTGAAGTAGAATGCAGCCCAAAGTCTTCACTCCTCTTCAAGATGATAAAAGTAAATCGAATATAACAACTTGCAGCACAAAGTCTCCAAACTATTGTATTCTCACAAACATGAACATATAACCCACAACTGATTTGATAACACAAAGTTTATCAGAATCAAATTAAGAGCGCTCTTCAATCACTTGTAACAAACTCCACACTTCAATTATTATCAAATAAGATTATGATAGCAAGACGTAAGAACAAAACTATCACAACACAAATAATCCCAAGACAAAGATTGGAATTGAACTTGCTTTCTTGTATTGATAAATATTTGAATATTGATTTTCACAAAAAGCACAAAGTCTTGATTTGCTTCTCAATTCGCCAGAGTTTTCTTGCAATAGACAAAAGATAGATATTTACAAAAGAGGCCCCCTTTATTTATAGGGAAAGACCTTGAGAAAATTTAGGAAAAAACTAACTACTTTGACTTATTTAAAAATAGGAGTCCTTATTGACTTGGGACTTCCTATTTTTTACATGTAATTGCATATTAAAAATGTACATGTAAAACTGTCCAAAATTGTTTTGAAAGTACATGTGAAAATTAGAAAATAAACTAAGGGAAAGAACAATTGCTTCAATTTGTATCTCCACTTTTTCTCATGTGGTGATCATACATAGTGAAGGCCGCTTGCATTTCAATGTTATCTGGGTTGAATGTGTTCTTGAAGATCATCCTGGCCCTCACTATGGCATCCCTCACTGTAGTGATTGATTTGGCATGATTAGTCAACCTAGTTTTCAGATTGTCCAAGGTTAACTGGTTGTCTAAAAGGTTGTCCACAGAAGTTATTGAAAATGCTTTATCTTCAAATTCTTTCTGGAACATGTCTTCAAATTCTTGAACCATTTCTTCTGCAGAAAGAAATTGGTTATCCTGTGACACCAACTTACAAGGTAACTCCTCCAACTTATGCAAAAGATTAACATCATTTTCTTCACTGATTTCCTTTGCAGCTTCAAGATCCTTGATCAAATTTCTTAGCATATTGCTTCTGTACATCAGAGCTTCCTTTGTTTCTGTATATGAATCCCTGTTGGAACTAGCACCAATGGATATTAGGGTACTTATTTTTAGCTTCCTCATTTCCACCCATTTATCATGAGTATCCTCCGTGCGCTCAATATCTTGAGAGATAGCATCAATGAGATCATTAAGTTCTGCCCTTACTTTCCTCATTTTATCCGTCTTCTCAAATACATCCGTGAGCAAAGAGATTCCTTGCGCTCGCATCCTGTCTACGTACTCTTCAAGTACTTTTCCTCTGAGGTGAGTCTTTTCTGCTTTCAGAATGACGGGGTCTTCTACAGAAACGGCCTCTGGAGTAACTGCTTCCGAGTTCAAAGTGATCTTTCTTACCACTGCAGTCAGCTGCTCTACCTTTGCCTTGTAATAATCTTTCATTTCTTTTTCCCTGTCGAACTTCTGGATCAGGATGTCCATGGCTGACTGCATATCATTTTTAGTGCTTTCATGGGTGATTTTGCCCAGTTCAACCCTAGAAATAGAATAGTCATTCATATCAAAATTTTCAACAGTTGCATCCTGTGGAGGTTTTGCTATCTCCAGAAATTTATGTCCCTTATCTTCAAGTACCCTGGAAAGGATCTTTGGTTTCTTCGGGGCCTTAGGCTTTGCAGGTACCAACTTAGTGAAATCAAAATCATCTGGAGAGATGACTTGCTTTTTCCTCTTTGGCATGTAAGCTGATAACCAAGGTGGAAGCAGAGAAGTATTCACATTGGGATCCATTCCTACTGCTGGTGTTCCTGGAACTGTGCTTGTACTGGTGGTAGAAACAATAGGCGGGGTGTTAGTAAAAACCGCACCTGTTACATTTGCACTTGAAACTTGCTCAGTCTTCATCACAAAATGATCAAACATGGACGTATCCCCAATATCAAAAGACGAAGAAGACAAACTAGGAATTGACTCAAAAGAACGGAGAATATTTTCAAAAGTGCTGTGGGGATTATCAAAAATTATTTTAGGAGGAGAGGGGGATTCAGAGGAAGGAATGTTAATAGGGGAAACAGACACAGGGGCTACGACAGGTGTATTGTCCTGTGGAGACAAAGCCTCTTCATCTTGTTGATCTGAATTCTTGTCTTCAACATCCATCTCTTCTGTAGCTGGCTCTTCAGTCGCTGGATCCTCGACTTCCATATCTTTCATTTCAAGTTCTTCCTCAATAGCTTTTTCTTTCTTCGTCACAAATCTGATTTTAGGCTTGTGTGTTTTAGAGGATGATGGAACATCACTCTTGTTCTTCATTCTGTTTTCTGCCTTTTTACTAGTCTGCTCTTGAATTTTAGTTTTTGAACCAATGAGGAATTCTTTCAGCGTAATTCCTTTATCCGCCAGCCAGTTATTGGTGTTAGCCAATATAGGCTCAAATCTCTTCCTTAGTGAAGTCGACTCCTTTTGGGACCATTGGATTGGAGGGAGAGGAGTACTAGCTATCTGTTCTACATCGTACTTAGCATCAACCAACTCCCCATCATCCACAAGATCTTCTGGAATATCAGCAAGCCCCAGATATTCAATTTGTTCTAGAGATAGCCTACTATAGTCCAATTTCCTGATATCTTCCTCTGTTCTCAAGTCTATCCAGACATCTTCCACCATGGGTTCATGAAACTGAGTTTTCCTCCTGATTTTGTCCTTTATGCCCCGGTAGTCAAATTTTGGTCTCCTCTTGAATTGCTTCATGGTGACCAACTGCATTTCTGTCTCCATAGCCCTTGCCTTTGCGGCAGTCAACACTGAATATCTGCCGATTTCCACTAGAAATCTGAAACCAGGCTTCTTGAGTTCCATCTGTTTGTTATGCATGACAATCATTTGTCTGCACAACTCCATCAAGACCAGTCTATCTGAAGGAAACCTAGGAAGCATATAAGGGTAGCCTTGGAAAAAGCCAACCCTCAAGTATGAGAAAGATGGAAATTGCAAAAACATACAACCAAAGTTATTAACCATTGTCCATGCCTCGTCTGAAATTCTTCTCTACTCTAGTTGGGGATCAAAAAGAAACAAGAATACAGCAAAGAATGCATCATTCACCCTCCTGAAATGGTGAATTGAACCTTTCAATGTCAGCTGAGAATAATATTGGTATACTGGGACTACTCTCCTATCCCCTTCTGATGATAATCCCAGAAAAATCCTCATGGAGGCTGCAATGTATACCAGATAGGAAGTCATGAAGAACTTGGAGGTAGTGGATACCTTCGTTAGTTGGTCATGCAAAGCGTTACTAATTTGTTCTCCCCAGAAAATAACTTGCCTGCCCTGGAGTATGATCTTAATGGAAGGATACATCCATTCATGAAACTGTGAAGAGGAGGACAAACCTCTTATCCTGCTAAGGAGGGTAATCAAGTCACCAACTTCTTCCACAAAATCACTTCGAGGAAAACTACGTGGCCACCTTGACAAACTTGACCTTGCAGTCTTCAACCATTTGTTGTTGATCACTTTCTTCACTTTTTCTGGATTCTTGTCATATTCCTTCTAAGCTTCAACAAAGTCAAGCTTCAATACCTCTATCGCAGGAGGACACATGAACACCTTGTCAATGAACTCAGGATCCAACCTGATTATTACATTACCACTGGCGTCCACCACAGCTCTAATATCTTTGTTATAGAAATGGGCACACTGAAGAACAAATTCTGTATTGTGAGCCGCCACTAGGAAGGATGATACCAGATGAATATTACTCTCCACTATCTTCTTCATCATAGCACTGGGGTTGCTTGACTTGGTTCTATCTACAAACTCAGCCATATCAACATGGCCAATCTCTATATCTCTAATGTCTTCAACATTGGAATGGACTGAGGTGATTGGGAAAACACCTTGATATTTGTACTTCATTGCTTTTGACTTTTTCGGGGACAAGTCAGTCATTTGGATGAACTTTCCTGTGAAGAAGTCTGATGTTGAACGAAGCTCCGCAGAAGAAACTGCAACAAAAGTCATGATCATGCAATTAGGGAAAATATGGGCAATCTGGGAAAATTGCATGTTGATGATCACGACTATGGGAATGCGCTTGAAAAAGGGCTATAGTGCGAGCTGGCCAAAAATCAGAGGAGAAGCGGGCTCGGGAAATCAAAATTGGAAATTTTCCAGAGTTGGAAAAATTTGGGACATTTTTGCATGGGCGGCAAAATTCGCCACCCTTGCATATGAGGGTTTTGCATTATTTGCATTGGTGGCAAATTTTGCCGCCACTGCATGTCAGTGAAGATTTCTGGTATGAACGGTGAATTTTGCCGACAATGCAGGTAGCAAGGAAGGCAAGGGTTTGTCAAAGCGGTAGAACTAGCTGACACTGCATATTGATTTTATCGCTTTTTGATGTTTAGTCGGTGAATTTTGCCGACATCTCATGCAGGGAATCGATACATGTCTGAGCGGCAGAATTAGCCAACACTGCATATTGATAGGAATGAGGTTCTAGCGGCAAATTTTGCCGATGTTGCATTTGAAGGAAATTTGCAGATTTAAGTGTGAGGGCTGGGAGATTCACCGACTAAACACTCGGCAGGGGTCACATGGTTTCCAGGTATGATCGGCAAACCAATGTTACCTAATGGTATGTAGCAAGGGTTGAGGATCTAGGCAGTAGAAACCTAAGGGTTTCAGGGCAAAACCTAGGGCACCTGGTGTGAAGACAAATCACGAAAACAACAAAACAAAAACAAAAGACGAGAACGCAAAGAAAATCTAAGACGAAAATAAAAAATGAAGCACATCATAAACAGTGAAGAAGGAGAACGGAAACGAAAGAGAAAACTTACCCGTTCTAAAACTTGAAACCCTATGTTCAATGGCGATGGTCGACGGCGCGATCAAGCGATGTTAGGAGAGTCTGGTATATTAGCTCAGGAGAGAGGATGAAATGGAGAAATAAGCCATCAAAACACAATAAATAACCTGAACACAAACGCTAAGCGAGTGGCACGAGTGGCCATTAATGGCACTGCGTGACCAAGATTCCCAAGACCTCGTTCGAGCGGAGATTTCGGTGACAAGTGCACAAAATGAAAAGAAGCACCGGCGGCGTAATTTGCCGACCAAACATAAAGGAAGAAAAACACGTAAAGGCGGCAAAAATCACCGACTTCACACGTTAGACCAAAAAATGCATGTAGCGGCGGCAAAATTTGTCGCCTTTACATGCAAAATGAAAAGTATATGCAAAAGCAGCAAATAATGCCGCTATTGCATATGTAAGAAAAACAAGCCATAAAGAGGTATGCAGGAGCGGCCTTTTTTGCCGCTCTTGCATATCAAGACTTCAATTTTTACAAACTCTTAAAAATGACCAATATTGACATTTTAACCAACTTACAACTTGAACGATCCTCGCGCATATCGAGAAACCTATTCAAAGGGATGTCATAAACCAGTCTAGAATGTCAAATGACTTCATGCGAGATCAAGAGAATCTTGTCTCGGTCTGCGAGCTTAGAGTGTAGATTCACGAAATGGACAAGTTTCGTGAGGGTTGTCTACAAAAACAAGCGTAGCTGATTTTGAGAACAACAATAGTCAAATGCATGCAGGTCAAGTAAATCAATTAATTGTTGTTGAAGATGGTGGAGGTCTCATTTTCCCACACAAACTACTAAACTAGATTGGTTGAAAGAAACTGTTAGAAACTTAGGGGTGCAAACAAATTTTAGTGAAGAGAATGTGAGTCTTTCCATGTCATCTCCACCACAACATGATCCAATAGAGGTCATACACTATTTTATGAATGCAACAAACTGGGATGTAGAAAATGGGGCCAACTTTCAAGATGGGGATGGTACAAGTGAATAAGATGTTAACTTTGTCTCATGCACTCAAGAGCCTAATTTGTCGACAAATGGGTTAGTCAATTTCTTAAGGTTCTAATGTAAAGGGTACACTTGAAACCACTGAAAGGTTAGACTAGGGTGCTTCCTCTAAGTAGATAGTCCCAAATTTTAACATTAGATGTATACATTGAATTGCTAAATAAGGAGAGACATAAATTGTGAATGGAAGAATTGTATGAGAGGAAAAGGGGGTAGATGAGAGAGAGGAAAGAAGAATGGGAAGAAAACCAAGAAGAGAGGAAGAAATTGAGAATTGAGAAGTAACTAAAAAAATTGGTAGAGGAAAAGTGCAAGCTATGATGAGAGGATGAGGTTCAACAAGAGGAGAAGAAGATTGATCATCAATTGAATATAACTAAAAGGATCTGGTAGATCAAGCAAAGAAATAGAGATGCTTGAATTCAACAATGTCTCTTCTACCATCACAAAACTTTGTTTTAATGGAGATACATTTAACATATTGAGCCTTGCATTTGCAACTCTAAGCAATGTACAAGTTGGATCTACCCCGAGCTTCTTGAAAAAATGTTATAGTTAAATGTAGAAGTAAATCAGACCTTGCTTGTGAATATAGCTATAGCCCAAAGAAATGTTGTAGAACTAGTTCATTTAAGTTTAATTGGAAATAATTATATTTCTGCCTAGTCTTCACTTGATACACAAGATGAAAAACCAATTCCATTTCCTAGGTTTATAATAAAATTGAAGAAGATATTTGATGATATATGATAGGAATTTTGTTCATAGTTGCAGATAGCAATAGTATTACTTTAAAATAATAATTGTCGATTATATTTAAGGGCCTATTTTTTCGTGGTTAAAAGGATTGAACACATGTGTTTTTGAATTTTGTGATACTGTTCCACAAAATTGAACACATCATTTTGTCATACTATTTTGTATTGGACTTGTTTCAAGTGTTAGAAACTATCAAAACATATATAAGTTCTTTTTTGCAAATATTGTGTATGGTAGAAGATTCAAAGTGATTTCAAATTGACTTTTGTCGTGACCTAAGAAAGACTATATTAATGCCAAACAATAGATATAGAATAGAGAAGATAGTAAATTTGTAGAAGAGAAGGCACTTATAACACACACAAAACATTAGAGCATATTTTATGATGGTAAGCTACATTTTACGATAAGCATGTGGTGAGATTGTGGCATAATAGTTAACTAATTACTGATATGTTCAAGAATGACCTAAGTTTAGCTAGTTAGATTGGGAATGTTTTCCAAGCTAACCCCACACCATGTTCAAGGTAGACCATATCCTTAACTAAGATTAATCACACAAAACCAAGATATTTGGTCCCAACAAAGAACAAAGTTGTTCCTTTAAGGATTCTATCTAATGCCATTTTGGTTTTCTCCAATGAGCTCTATAGGACAATGGGAAGAAAAAAAACTATCAGCAAAAAAATAGTAGAGTTGACTTGTAGCTTACTTACAATCTCTATGTTCAATTTCAATTATTATACCAATTTGTCTTGGTAGTCTAGGCCTTATCTATATACATGATTTAATATTATAACTCTGTGATATATCTTTGTAGAACTAAATTTGATTTACACATAGAGAGTCATGCCTTATCTATTTACATGCAAATGATTATGTGGTTTGTATTCCAAATTGTATGGTTCTAAGCAATGTTAACAAGGAACAGACCTTCATTTAACCTACAGGTTGAGAGCATTTGTTGTTGATAAGGACCAAACCTTCAATTAACCTAGAGGTTAAATTCTATTCACATATAGAAAGATATTGGATCCCACAAACTTAAATTTTTGGCCTAAGAGTGTCAAAAGATCAAATAGGATGAACTTTCTTGAAATGCATATGTAATACTCATCATAACTATTTTTAAATAGGAGACATGATTATTGTTGATATGGATATCTCTAGCAATAAACCATTTTGTAACCGTGGTTTATCACAAGTGTTAAGTTAACCTGGGGTTTGAAAATGATAGTTATTATAAAGCCTAAGCCACTAATCAACTAGATTTAGATTGGAAGTTAAGTTCTAGATGCCTATCACAATCTAATTTGAATCATAGATAATCTTTCCATGCTAATAGGGTCAACTCTAGTGATTAACTTGTCTAAAACCAAGTTTAATTACTATTGTTAGGATAACTTACTCACATGATTATTAATAATGTAAACCATATATTTAAATCAGATCAAGATTTGATTTTATGTTATTTACCTACCCTTACAATTTGAGTGACCTTGATGTGAATTTTTCTAATATCCTACACCTTGTAAATAGCACCACATCTAGTTATTCATCATGTGTAGTTATCTCCCATTTTGATTAACCAAAGTTTGGAAGTTAGAGTCTATTGGATCTATATTTAAGATTTAGATTAATTGCTAGAGGCCACTGGAAAATTCAATGTCTCAAAATTCTAGGGAATTCTTGAACTTTGTATGTTTTATTAAATCTACAACTTCATTGAGGGTAATGGAAGTTAAGGTGTCTATGAATTTGGCAATGGAGGAGTTTGTTCATGTGAATGAACAAAATTTTCTTAGTCATGTTTTATTGTGCAATTGGACTTTGATTAGTACTATAATGATTAATTCATTAACAAACTAGTTGAATAAATGAAATTTATAAAACAACTAACTAGGCTAGTTGTAATTGGATATATCCTAATATGTTGTCTTATATGTAACAATGAGTAATTTTGCATTAAATATTTTATGAGTGGAAATAATGAGAAATATCAAAATAAAATGAAATGGACTTTGATTAGTACTATAATCAATAATTCATTAACAAGCTAGTTGAGTAAATGGAATTTATAAAAGAACTAAATAGGTTAGTTGTAATTGGATATATCATAATATGTCATCCTATATACAAGAATGAGCAATTTTGTATTAAAGATTTTATGACTGGAAATAATGAGAAACAACAAAACAAATTGAAATCTACAGCCTAGTGGATCATTTCCAAAGTCAAGTCCTCTCATATTTTACTTGCATTGACTACTATATGTGTTAGATGCTCTACAAACCTCTCATTATTCTTGCATACTTGCAAACACAAAATATATATTCTGGGTAGTAATGAAAAACATCAAAATATCCCAATAATATAAAAGTTTCAAGTGCCAACATATTTCTAGATTGCATGTAAAGCTGAAAATTTGTATACAACTATTAAACACATGTACTTAGTGGTAATAACACATACACAATTGCATGAAGACTATAAATAATCCAAGTAGTAGCTAATGTAGAGCAAAATATCTCAATAGTAGTAGTGTGTTAACAAATATAAATTCATAGTACAAGTCCATGTTTAGTGGTTTGTATGATGCACTTGTGTTAAGAAACACAACAAAATAGATCAATTTGGAACTATACATATGTCTTCAATTTGTTGGAGTTATATATAATGAAACCATGAACTGTATATGAATTTGAAATTGTCAACAAATAACTATAACATATATTATTACAAATAAACCCTCTGGAGGTACATTGTAGGACAGACGAGAGATTATTGCAGCAAAAAACCATCTACGATATGCTGGAGTTATATATATATATATATGGAAAAGTCAATCCTGTGAATAGGAGATAATAAGTTGGAGGGTTAGCTTGACAAGTCTGTGAATAAGGAGTGAACACCCATCCAAGTAGGTGGAGTCGATGGTTTGGCATTTAGGCTTTAACATCGAGCAATCCTAAATCAAAACTTTGAATCAACCTTGATAGTCTCTTATCACTAGGCTCACTGACCAACATGATTGACACCATCTCATTCTTATTACTTGCTAGACTATCTCTTCCTTTGTGCCTCTTGTATTATGAATTTTTTGAATATATATAGGGTCTTTTGCACTATGAACATGTGTGTGTGTGTGTGTAGCTATTCACATCTATATATAGCTATGCATAGCTATATATATAGCTGATATATGTGAAAACACACACACACACCCCTATATATGTGAACACCTATGCATGATTATGTGCACGTCAATTCATATGTGTCATTGGAGAGGCTTCAAACAAAAACTCACATCATTACAAAATATGTAAAAGAATATAAGTATGTAAATTCTCATCATAATCGTGTATATATATAAGCATGTAATTGTAAATATTTTGTACATATTCAATAGTCAATTACAAGCATCAAGCATCCCAAGTGCAATTCCAATTGGTTTATCTCTCCCATGGAAATGAAGTAGTAGAAGAAGGGGACTGAGTCTTCTAAATCTTTATCGCCATGCTTCAAACATTGCATATAAAACATGATGGAAAATCAATGTCTTACCTTGACTACGCCATCAAGATTTCCCTACCCCCTAAGAAACTAAGGCTTTGGTCAGGATTTTCTTAGTTTTTGAAAGGAGAGATGCCATTCCCATTATAATTCTATTTTTTATCAATGCAAAGGTTGTTTGCATCAAGTGATAAAGATCCCAAGATAAAGAAGAAAAGAGTCATAATGTTATCTTGTTAGTCATGGGTTTGAGTCGTCATGAAGGAATTTTGGTTCTCTATGATTAGAAATATAAGCTATCTCCCTAGAGTTTATGTCTAGCTTATTGTGTGGAGTCAAGGATTTGAAGCAAGGTTGAATCTCAACAATTAGGCTAATACTTCTATTATGCTTCTTCTTCTCTTTCATTTAGGTAGGACTAAATACCAATAATTTATGTTTCTAGTGGAAACTTGTGTTGCCAATGTTTGCATCATGTGGGCTCAATGGAAGATGATACTAGTCCCTCAATTCTTTCAGTTGAATAAATAGCAACTTTCTTTTTGTCTCTAGAACTTTGGCTTTCTACATATCAGCAAATTACAGGCACAAGAACACTAGAAAGAAAGTACATCTCATCATATTACAACTACAAGAATAGTCTAATAGTAGTGTAGATCTAATGAAATGTAAAGGAAAGTGGCTAATTACATTTTGGCACTACACTCATTGCCTTTTGCCTCTATTTTTTAAAACGATTTTTGCTACTTGTTTTTCTTACTTTACTATGTTAATAGCCATTAGGCACTATCATTGTCCACTTTTTAGCTATTACTTTTCATTGTTGGAATTAGACCGGACAACTGAGAGGGGGGGGGGGTGAATCAGTTGTCACACAAAATAAACCTTTTCTAATTTTAACCTTCTTTATTAACTTACTATCAGATTAATGATGTAAACATTAAAGCATGGATCAACAACATATGAGCAGAAACATAAGAAACGCACTTGACACCAAGATTATGATGTGGAAACCCGGTTAAGGGAAAAACAACGGTGGGGGTTAACCCACAAAGATTTATACCCTGTTAAAAGTACTTTAGAAAAATAGAAGGCACATGCCTTCAGGCGCACTACCCAGAGCTCACTGCTCAAAAGAGAGGCTCACTGTCTACATAATTTATTTTAGAACAGAAAGAATTAACTGAGAAATAGCATCTACTTCATGCCTAGTTCAGTTTCATTGAATGCTCACAAAACTTCTACTCTGCAATACTTCTTCTCTAACTCTTCATCAAAACAGCTCTTGTTCTTCTGCATCTCCTCTGCTCTGCTCTGCCTTTTGATCCTTTCTTCAGATTATATTATTTTCACACAAGGATGATTTTCCATGACTCATCAACAAGTATTTATAGGCTTCATCAACCTTGGAATGAACATCAAGGTTGGCACTACAAACATCTAACTTAACGTGAATCACTAAGTTGTTGGCCAAACATAAATGAGACTTAAATCTTCCTTGATCAACACACCACGCTTCATAGAATTACTCTTAGATCATCTACAACATGCTTGAATCATCCAGTCGGCCAAGACTGGGAAAAATAGCAACACCAAGAAGGATATCTTCTTTGACAAGCTCAAACTTTAATGTGGACCTCCAACATAGTAGTCACATGATCCAGAGGCCTTCAAAAGCACATTGAATTAACAACAACATCTGCACTTTTCCAAATCATCCGAATCACTTGCATCTTCCTCCAGAACCTCAAGAATAATGTCTGCCATGACTATCACAATAGAAAGATTGCTTGTGGACCTCCAAACCATGAACCACTTGAATGGATGATACACACTGACTTCCCAAACATGCCTCTAGATCTGCAGATCATCATTTGACATATCTGGAACAATCCGGACCTCTTTCCTATCATCCTGTCTCTTCTGAACACTGCAAAACTGGTTCAACTCAGATGGCCATAGCTTCTTCAAATCTTCATGCAAACCCTTCAAAACTTAACTGGAGCTTCTTCAGACGATCCACTACTCAGCCATTGGTCTGCATACATTGATCCTCATTAATTTTCTCAATATCCTCAACAATCCAGTCTTCTATACAGGTAGCAAAATAGGATACAGTTGACACAAATGGCAACAAGAATATGTTGACATCAATGACAACATCACTTACGCACATATTTGCAACAATGTCCCCCTTTGTCATTGATGGCAACATATGATGTGAAAAATGAATTTGACCATCAAGACAAGACCTTCTCCCTCTTTTTTTTATCATTTTTGCAATTACTTTCTTCACTGCTCCCCCTTTCATCAGCAACTAGTTTTTCACATGAACTTCTCTCCCCCTTTGACATCAATGGCAAAGGGCACATATTTGCAATTTTGTCTCCCTTTTTGTTTTAGACTGATCCAAAAATTTTGTACTGACTACTCCCCTTGAGTAGTATCTCCTTAACATCAATCTGGATCACATGATGACTATGAATTCCACCAAACTGATGCACCTTAGTGCATCTTAGTTCTGATCAGGAGGGGTAATAACCCATAACTTCTCTCTGAGATACTCAAAGGTATCCTTGGGAAGAGGCTTAGTGAAAATATCTACAATCTGATCCTTTGAAGACACAAACTCAAATTTGACTTCATTCTCATTTCCCTTCTCTCTCAAGAAATGAAACTTGATGGATATATGCTTTGTCTTTGAATGCAACACTGGATTCTTTGAGATACTTATTGCACTTGAATTATCACAGAAGATTGTGATAGGCTCCTCAAACACAATTCTGATGTCCTTCAACATTTGCTTCATCCATAGAACTTAAATACAATTGTTTGATGCTGCTATGTACTCTACCTCTGCTATAGATAGGGAAATTGCCCCCTGCTTTTTACTCAGCCAAGAAACCAATCTACTTCCCAAGAAGAATGCACCACCACTAGTGTTTTTTCTGTCATCCACATCTCCTACACAATCAGCATCTGTATATGCATGAAGAGTGAATTCATTATCCTTTGGATACCATAATCCATAATCAATTGTCCCTTTGAGATATCTAAAAATTCTTTTGACTGCTACAACATGGGATTCTTTAGGATCCGCTTGGAATCTAGTGACAAGCCCAACTGCATTCATGATATCAGGTCTAGTCTGAGTCAGATAGAGCAGTCCTCCAATCATTGATCTATACCTTTTCTGATTTGCCTTAGGGGAGTCATCATCTTTACTCAACTTACATTCGGTTACCATAGGTGTACCTACTAGCTTTGAATCTTCCATTCCAAACTTCTTCAACAATTCTTTCACATACTTAGACTGAGATATAAAGATATCTTTATCTGACTGATTGATTTGCAGACCTAAGAAGAAATTCATCTCACCAAACATGGACATCTTAAATTCACTTTGCATCTGATTAGTAAATGTTTTGCACATGCTCTCATTTCCACCAAAAATGATATCATTAATAAATACCTCAACAATTAGAATATTGTCATGATCAATCTTGAAGTAAAGATTACTGTTAGCTCAATGCCTTTGTTATATCCTAGATTTAGCACATACTTATGTAATCTTTCATACCAGACTATTGGGGCTTGTTTGAGTCCATATAATGCTTTCCTCAATCTACAGACCATGTATTTCTGATCAAACAACTGAAATCCTTTCAATTGCTCAATGTAGACTTCTTCTAACTCTCCGTTTAGGAATGTTGATTTGACATCCATCTGATAGACTTTGAAATCTTTAAAAGCAACAAATGCAAGAAATAACTTGACTACTTCTATTCTTTCCACATGAGAAAAAGTTTCTTCAAAATCAATTCCTTCTACTTGAGAATATCCTTTGCATACCAACCTTGCTTTTTTTCTTACAACTTCACCATCTTAATTTAGTTTGTTCTGGAAGACCCATTTAGTTCCAATCACATTTTTGTCCTCAAGTCTAGAAACAAGATGATTCTTTTCAATTTGCATTAATTCTTCTTCCATTGCCTTTACCTAATTTTCATCTTCGCAGGATTCACTTACTGTTTTTGGTTCAATCTTTAAAATTAGACAAATCTCTTCTTGATCTCCAGCAATTCTTCTCCTAGTTCAAACACCTTTATTTCTATCTCCTATGATTTGATCTTTAGGATGATTCATCCTTACATACCTGGGAGTTTTGGGATTTGCTTAAACTTCTGATTCTTGAGCTTGTTCCTCAACTTCTGCACTAACATCTTGAATTACTAGATTTTCCAGATCAATCTGGATCTGAGTCTGAGTTTGCACTTGCCTTTCTTGACTTGGATTTTCATCTTGATCATCAAAATCATATCCGCAAGACTTGAAATGTCCTTCCTTGCTCTCATCAACTCTAATATTAGCACTTTCAACAATTGTTTTTAACCTCTTGTTAAAGCACCAGTATGCTTTGCTTTGAGTAGAGTAACCCAAAGAAATTCCTTCATCACTTCTTCCTTCAAACTTGCCTAGATCCTCATCTCTTTTGATATAGCATTTACTACCAAAAACTCTAAAATATCTTATAGTAGGAGGATGACCAAACCAGAGTTCATAAGGAGTCTTACCAGAATAGCCTTTGATCTGCACCTGGTTAAGAGTGTAGACAACAGTACTCACAGCTTCTCTCCAATAAACTTGTGGAACATTTGTTTCCATCATCATGGTCCTGGAAGCTTCTTGATTGGTCCTAGAAGCTTCTTGAATGGTCTAGTTCTTTCTTTCTACAACTCCATTTTGTTGAGGAGTCCTAGGAGCAGATAACTGTCTTTTTATTCCATGCCTTTTACAGAATGTATCAAACTCACCGGAGGTAAACTCTCCACCTCTGTCGGATCCCAAACACTTTATCTTCACACCAATCTCATTTTCAACCATAACTTTGAACACTTTGAATTTGGCAAGAGCTTCTAATTTTTCTTTTAAGAAAGTTACCCACATCATCTGGGAGTAATCATCAATCAACAACATAAAATATCTATCTCCTTGCACACTCCTAATTCTAGCAGGACCACATAGATCAGTATGCACAAGTTCCAATCGCCCACTTGAAAATTTTTCTTTACTTTTGAATGATGTTTTGTTTTGTTTACCCAATTGACATTCTCTACACATGCTATCAGGTTTCACAAGTCTTGGAAGATCTCTCACAACCTGGGTAGAACTTATCTTGACAATGTTATCAAAATTCACATGACACATTCTCCTATGCCACAACCAACTTTGATCTGTCTGAGCAATCAAACAACTTTTACGAGAACTACTTAATTGAAAGATGTTACCTCTAGTTTGTGTACCAAATGCAATTTCAGTTCCGGAGCTTTCCAAGATTCTGTATTTGCCATCCTTGAACCGGAGATCATAACCCTTGTTAACCAATTGTCCAACACTGAGAAGATTATGCTTTATCCCTTCCACATACAAAACATCATTGGTGTTATTCATACCATCAAAAGAGATGGATCCTGTGCCACAGATTCTACCAGTTGAGTTATCTCCAAATTTTACAAGCCCACCTTCATATTTTTTAAGTTTGATAAACTTACTTTTATCACCAGTCATATGATGAGAACATCCACTATCAATCACCCATTCATCATTTTCAACAACCTGAGCAGCCAAGGCACTTTCCACATTTTCACAGCTAGCAGATTCAGTAGACACCAAATCTTCTTCTTTGATAGCAATGAACACCCAATCATTTTTAGTGGAACCTCCATGATCAGATTCATCATATGTGACTCCTTCTTCTCTAGCTTCTTAGACATAGTAATATTTCTTCTGACCTTTATATCTATTATGGTTTGGTTTTGAAAATCTCTCCGGACATCTTGAGTCAAAATGACCAATCTTATTACAAGCAAAACATTTGAGTGGCAACTTTCCTTCATACTTACCAGATCCTCTTGGCATTCTTTTGGCAATAAGAGCTTCAAGATATGCAGTCTCGATTTCATCATCTTCAAGATCCTTCCTTGCCTTCACAAATCTGTTTGATCTTGCTGAAGAGCTTTCACCTAGATCATATCTTTGTTTTCCATATACACTGGCCTTAAATGCAGATTTAGACTTAGGAAGAGAATCACCAAATTTGCTTAATTCAAAAGCTAAAATTTTGCCAACTAGCTTATCTCTTGTAACTTCTAAGATAGTCCTGATCTCTTATATAGCAGCAACCTTATGTTTGTATGAATTAGGTAAAGATCTAACCACTTTTTCCACAATCTCTAATTCTTCCAAAGTTCCACCAGCACAGCTGATACCACACATAAGTTTATTTATCTTTTGCATGTAGATTGTGATGTTTTCATCTTCACTCATCCTCAGATTTTCAAATTTTCCTCTCAAACTTTGTAGCTTGGCACATTTGATAAATTCATCGCCTTCATACAGATTCTCCAACTTCTTCCATATTTCATGAGTAGTTTTTAGTCCAAAGACATTTGTCATTTCTGAATCAGTCAGGGCACTCAACAAGGCTTCTTTATCTCGACGGTTATTTTCAGCATCTTTGAGTTCATTTGGAGTTGACAGACCTTTCTCCAGAGGATTATACTCATCCTTAGCTAGCACCCAATAAGCTTCACCCATGCATTGCAAATGGCACTCCATGCGACTCTTCCAAAAAAAGTAATTTGTTCCATCAAATCTTGAACTGTCCTTCTTGTAGGTTGACATCCTGGATCTCCTCAAGTGATCAAGCTTCTTTTAGAGGATTTGGTTCTGATACCAATTGTTGGAATTAGATCGGACAACTGAGAGAGGGGTGAATCAGTTGTCACATAAAATAAACCTTTTCTGATTTTAACCTTCTTTATTAACTTACTATCAGATTAATGATGTAAACATTAAAGCATGGGTCAACAACATATGAGCAGAAACATAAGCAACACACTTGACACCAAGATTTTGATGTGGAAACCCGGTTAAGGCAAAAACCACGGTGGGGGTTAACCCACAAAGATTTGTACCCTGTTAAAAGTACTTTATAAAAATAGAAGGCACATGCCTTCAGGCGCACTACCCAGAGCTCACTGCTCAAAAGAGAGGCTTACTGCCTACAGAATTTATTTTAGAACAGAAAGAATTAACTGAGAAATAGCATCTACTTCATGTCTGGTTTAGTTTCATTAAATGCTCACAAAACTTTTGCTTTGCCCCAAATACTTCTTCTCTAACTCTTCATCAAAATAGCTCTTGTTCTTTTGCTTCTCCTCTGTTCTGCTCTGCCTTTTGGTCCTTTCTTTAGATTATATTATTTTAGCACGAGAATGATTTTCCATGACTCATCAATAAGTATTTATACACTTCATCAACCTTGGAATGAACATTAAGGTCAGCACTACAAACGTATGACTTAATGCGAATCACTAAGTTGTTAGCCAAACATAACTAAGACTTAAATCTTCCTTGATCAACACACCACCCTTCATAGAATTGCTCTTAGATCATCTGCAACATGCTTGAATCCTCTGGTCGGCCAAGACTGGGAAGAACAGCAACACCAAGAAGGAAATCTTCTTTGACAAGCTCAAACTTCAATGCGGACCTCCAACATAGCAGTCACACAATCCAGAAACCTTCACAAGCACATTGAAATCAACAAAAATATTTGCACTCTTCCAAATCATCAGAATCACTTACATCTTCCTCCAGAACCTCAAGAACACTGTCTGCCATGACTGTCACATTAGAAAGATTTCTTGTGGACCTCCAAACCATGAACCACTTGAATGGATGACACACACTGACTTCCCAAACATGCCTCTAGATCTGTTGATCATCATTTGACATATCTAGAACAATCCAAACCTCTTTCATGTCACTTTGTCTCTTCTAAATACTGCAAAACTGGTTCAACTTAGATAGCCATAGCTTCTTCAAATCTCCATGCGAACCCTTCAAAACTTAACTAGAGCTTCTTCAAACGATCCACTACTCAGCCATATGGTCTGCATACATTGATCCTCATTAATTTTCTCAATATCCTCAACAATCTAGTAGTCTATATAGGCAGCAAAATAGGATACAGTTGACACAAATGGCAACAAGGATATGTTGACATCAATGACAACATCGCTTAGGCACATATTTGCAACATTCATTACTGCCAATGTCAATTCCTAGAAACTTGTGGACATTAGCTTCCAAATTATCTTTGAATTACATGGGGATCTTTTGTTATCATTTGCATCCAATATTTATGTTTGAATTATGGGGGTTATTGGAAGAGGACACTATTTTTTTAATGTTGAGATTTGCTCACTAGAGTCACTAATTTTGTTGCAAATGAGAATCTATGTAATTTCCTCCATTTCTAATTTTGGCAATGTTGTGAGTGTGTGGTAGGGGACTAAAATTAGGACTACAAAGCTACAAGTGAAGTCTAAATTTATGTTGGAGCATTAACAAGAGTTGACACGTTCATAAGGCCAACATGGATCATGAACTTGGATTATTTCTCCATGCATCTTGATGAAATGCAAGTGAAATTTGGAAGAGAGGAACAATATGTCTATTAGATGTTTGTAATAGAGATTTTAGGATTTGCTTGTGTCGTGTTTTTAATGGCTAAGTGATGGTTGTGGCTTTTTTGGATCTATTTTTTACTTCTCTTTTTGATATTCTAGGATGAAATAATGTTGAGAGTTGTGAGGGAAAGAAGGGGATTCGCTTTGCATTTATGAGAAATTTGATAAATAATTGTGTTTGTAATAGAGATTTTGGGATTTGCTTGAGTCATGTTTTTAATGGCTAAGTGATTGTTGTGGCTTCTTTCTTCTAATAATAACTGATATTCATATAAATAAATAAAATGCTCACAAAATATGGAAGATTGTAAAAAGAAGAGAACAGTTGATTTGGGGAAACCATTGTCATTTTGGCTTCAACGTGTCTATAACAATTTTAATAATCTGATAAAACATATGTGATCCCTCAAATTCTCTTTAAAATGATACTAGATTTGAACCTTCTTTGACCATAAACAGGGCCCCTTAGACCCCCTGGGTTTACATGAAAGGAAGGATGTTTTGGTTGCTCGGCATTCATGATTTTGTCGTGATCACAAAAATGTTTTGGGATTGAATCTGTACATAAGAGTGGATTCCTTTAACTAGTGATGAGTTATTTTTTCGTTGCTTAGTATTCATGATTTTGTCATGATCTCAAAATATTTTGGGATTGAATGTGTATATAAGATTAGTATATTATTTTGACCTCAAGCTTGTTTATAAGATAACCAAAGTAACAATTTTGTATGTCATTTCCATCCATATAATATATCCAAAGTTACTAATATCATTGAAACCCTTGCACCTCTTAAAAATGCAAGTGCTAACAGCGCTTATAACATAAGCAAGCATAATGCAAACCAAATGTTTCGCACTTTCCAAAATCAGCATGATTTTCATTTTTGCATGTGCTGTCGCAAGCGTTATCATCAAAGAGCAAGGTCCTTTAAATGCACCGCTCCAAAAATTACAATCTCCAGTGTCTTGCAATTATGAATATATTACAAATCAGTAGGTAGTTGAGATTTTTCAATGGCACGCAGTATATGAATAAATAGAAAATTACCTTGAGCTGAAGGCGGTGTGAGTGTCAGTGTGAGTGTGAGCAATAAAACCAGCAAATACACATATATTTGGTTGCCCTTCGCCATGCAAGCAAATACTACTTATACAGACGTTTAAACTTAGCAATGAATTTGTATTCTTCTTCTGTGAGAAAAAGAATTAGTGATGGTACTACTTATACAGGCTAATCTGCTTCGTGCGTACCGCTTAATTTTATTTATACATTGTTATTATTATTATTATTATTAGTTTTATCTCAAGGCAATCTCGAAACTATCTAAAAGCAATCAAGACGTCCGATTCAAACTGTTTCTCTTGCAGTGTTTAAATATAACAAAATCAATAGGGCGATTGCAAAAAGTATAAAATTGAACTTAAGTGTCCACAACTAAAGGTGATCTGTTTTGGGGCGGTTCTAATTTTATTCTCGTCTTTAATTTTATAAATTTAATTTAATTATTATTCTTTTTAATTTAAGATTTTTAAATTATATTTTATTTGTAATTTTAAATTGTATTTTATTTGTAATTGTGTGTTTTGATTTTCATTGCTTTTCATTTTTAATTAAATTGGATGGAATTTTTCCTTGATGTATAATTATGTTTTTTAAAATAATATTTTATATATATAATAATTATATTTAAAAGAAAATAAAAACTTGTATAATTTTGTGTATATACTTTTAATACAATTATTATTATCACTTCTCAACAAATTAATGGTCATATAGAATATGTATGTTCCTTAATACGTCATGTTGTTTATTACCATTGTCTATGCAAGTGACAACATGAAAGTGTGCCTAAGGAGGGTTGCCTTCCATCTTCTCTCTTTGGCTTGAGGAGGACACTCTTCTACCTTATGAATCCCCATTCTTGCCTTTAGTCTTATGGAGGGTTTTGCCTTAAATGGATTAAGAAGGAGGGCAACTTATGTAGTCATGGATAGGATCTAATGAAGGAAAATCTATTCATACAACCCAAACAGAGAAAAAATACTAAAAGGAGTACACAACAAAAGAATGTTTAGAGGACATCTAAGATGGAATAGATCATATTGTTATAAAATGCTTTGACATGACAAGTCATTACAAAACTCAAGAGCAAGTATACATCCTTGAACGATATATACTCATTATAATAGTTGAGAGCCCAAAATACTCTATTTGGATCTATCTCATCTCTTGGGCTCTTAAGCACTTATTCTCTCCAATATGATCCTATAGCACGATGATATATTCTTCTCCATATCCTCACATACCTCCTACCCCATTAATATTTAAAGAAAGCGACCCCTATCTTTTAGTAGATATCATTAGTTTAAACATTGGCGTGTGCTAGAAAAATAAAGTGGTAAAAATTAGGGTTGAATTGATGGATGAAGAGCTATAAAATTACATATAAATTCTCAATGATTTCATAGATGTCATCAATTTGCAATATTTAGACATGCCACGATTAGATCATAATATTGTTGTTCATAACTTGGTCACTAAACTAGGTGCAAAACCAATCTTAATGTAGGATTTTTCAAGCTACTAGATTATTCAACATTGATATTAGGCATATTCATGATGCTCACACAGAATGAGAATGTGTGAATATGCATTAATGTTAGAGACATTAATAAAGATTGCCCTACAAATGATTTTCTTCTCTCATATATAAACCTCATTGTCAATTCTATTGTTGGTTACAAAATATCGTCCTCCATTGATAGTTTCTTTGGCTATAATCAAATTCATATTTAGAAGCCAATCAAAATCAAATGACATTCATCATGCCATGGGGAACCTTATGTTATGTGGCAATTCCCTTCAATTGAAAAATTCTAGGGATACATGCTAAAGGGCTATGACACACATTTTTGTATCACCTTATTGATGACATAGTGGAATCTTATGTCAATGATCTACTATAAAAACCTGAAATAAGAGAAAATAGTCATAAACACCTATGTGTACTTTTAACTAGATTGTATGAATACAAAGTTGAACTAAATTAAAAAAGATGCATGTTTTGAGTCACAACAAGAAAATTATTAGCTACACTAGTTGGTGATTGTGTAGAGTGGAGATGATGATTTATATGATGAGACTAATGATGAATACATGTCAAGAAATGAGGTCCACAAGGACACTAATGGAGTGATGTTAGCATCCAAGGATTTGATAATGGACAAAATATCCCATAAAAGAGGAGGAGGTGAGAAGCATAAACTCTATATAGGAGGAGGTCCCTTGTTAGGATATTCTCCTAGAATTGAATCCTTCATATTAGGGACCATATTTTCATGATCCTATTGTAGACACCTAAAAATATCTTTTACCATCAAACTGACTCCCAACATCCCTAAACACACCAATTTCCCTTCTAACCAATTAATTAAATTTTTATTTAATTAATTATCCCTCCATTTCCCAAATTCACATCATTTTATCCCCAAAAATAAATTAATTTCATTCATTCAATAGTCCAAACCTTAGCCAATTGATTTAATAAATATGCAATATTTATTTAATCAATTTCCCCCTTTTCACTAAATCTAATTAATTAGCTGAACCATGTTTAACTAATTAATTCAGCCTATTAATTGACCTATCCCTACCCTAGACAATTAAATAGCTATTATTTAATTGCCTACCCTAGCCTACCTCATCCTAGCCCTAGGATTAATTAAATAAAACCTATGTTTAATTAATCCTAACCGGTGGTCAAACCTAGTTTAACACTCTTCCCCACATCCTCCAAATAAAAAATTGAAATAAATCCACATAAGTCAATTTTTTATTTAAAAACATCCCACATCACAATTAATTCTCCTTACACCCCCTTACCTCACCCATACTCATTTATTTCCACTTATCCCCAAATGAATTTTTAATTCATTTTACATTCCCCATATGAATATTTAATTCAAAAATAATTTTTCATACCCATACTCATTTAATTACCCCTTTTTCCCAAAATGAATAAAAGATTTACTTTTATTCCTAGACCTCCATTCCTTCAAGATCAAATCTAGGCCCTCCACATCACTTTTATCCTCCACCATTGATCTTCCCTATCAATCTCCACCCTTGGATCAAAATCCCTCCAAAAAAATCTATAAATACTTCATCCTCCAACCCATTTTGGGATCCAATTTTTAAATAATGTTACCATGTCTAAATGTCCACTTGAGCTAGAATTATGAGTTGCATAATTAAGATAGCATTTCACATTGAATCACTTATCTAGGGATTATCATGTTTTAGGAACTCTTGGGTGCAAGCTCTCCTCTCCCTTGATGAGATTGGGTTTTCATGTTTGAGGTATAACTATTTGTTTCTTATACATTTGGTTTGTATTTTAACTTCAATTTGATTTCCTAATCTACATTGGCACGCCCGGTGGGACCCACAAGGTCTGAATCTAATCTTTTTTTTGTGAGTTTTGGTGTTAGATATGTGTTTTTACAGGTTTGGCGCTATCTTACCTGCGCAGTGGCGCTATCTCTGGCGTCTTTTAGCGCTATACTCTGTTTTAGCATTATTTTACACAGCATTTTTCTTTCTTGAAACTCATTCATATGTCCGTTCTTTCTATGTTCTTCCTGCTATTTTTTCTTGTTTAGTTGCTCTCTGTTTTCACAAAGATCTTGAAGGAACAAGGGGAGGTCATGCCAAAATTTTCATAAAAATTGAAGCATGCATTTTGGCTTCTATTTTGTCCTATTTTTCACTTACCAAGACTAACAATGCTAATAAGACTTCTTCTATGTGCAGCCTAACCTCCGTTTCCACTTGGAAGACCTTTGTTTGCAGGACGAACACTTTTTAGGCCCGTATCGACGCTATCTGCACCTTCTTAGACCTGTTTTAGTGCTATTACCTCTTTTAGCGCTTTCTTTCTATTATATTAGCGCTATTTATTTTATTAGTGCATTCTGTATAATTCTGTAGCGCAAACTTGTATGTTAGCGCCTTTTGGGTCTGATATTAGCACTATCTAATAAATTGGTGCTATCTGTATAGGGTGTCTAGTTTCCAGTTTGTTTTCTATCAGTGTCACCATTTGCTATCCGCAGTGGCACCATTTGATCTTTGTATTAGTGCTATTTTCTGAGACTAACTTTGTTCTCTGTGCAGGGACTAACAGTTTGTTTGCAGGTCACCAACATCATCTCGAGGATACTAACAAGTTTTTGCAGGGTTCTTTCATCTTTGTTTAAAACACTTCAATTGGAAACTTAAAATGAACCCTTGGATGCTAGTTTACACAACATTTTGATTTGGAGCAATAAAATTGAACAAACAAATCTTTGTGTGTGTGTGTCAAACATTTTGATTTGGAGCAATAAAATTGAACAAACAAATCTTTGTGTGTGTGTGTGTGTCAAACAATTAAATTTGGTGTTCTAAAATTCACAAATTGTGTGCCAACAACTATCAAAACACTTCAATTTTGTGCTTTAAAAAGAACCACAAATTGCATCAATCAAATCATCAGATTTAAAAAGAAGAACAATCTGCATTCTTCATGCATATAATTAAGAAAACCAATCTAAATTGTGTGAATTATTTTTGTGGTTTGTGTCAGTAGTGTGAAAAGTGTATGCTTTTCCCTCACACCATTTGGTGACCTTGGGAATCAAAAGCTTCTCACAACACTTGCATTAATCACCCCCAACATAATCCAAAGAACTAAAATGAACCATGTTTAGTGTGATGCAATCATAAAGAATACATATGCTCTCCCCTCACATCTTTGTATGAATTTAGGGATCAAAAGTATTTTTGTGATTGTAATGCTTTTGTTAATCCTTAGAGGGCCTGCCACTTCGCTTCGAAAGGTGGGAACAACCCAAATGGCAACAAGCTAAAGCCAAGCTCTTTCAAGCCGCTATATAAAATAAGGTGTTCGGGACGAAAGTCACAAGCAACAGGTGTTGTTGTGTTATACTAACAGCCAACCTCCCCCAAAACCCTCCAAGGTGTAACCCTTGGAGGTTGGGAGACTCCATAATGGAGAGTAGCACTGCCGCATGTATAACCACCTAAACAAAAGCACTTACTATGAACCTTTGTTTAGCAAGCCAAAATCCTTCTATTTGTTCACGCAAAAGGGAAACCTTTGAAGCGGCCCTGATTCATGTGGTTCTTAGCTGAGGTAGCAGGGATAATCTAAAGGTTTGGTGAGGGACAAGCCTTATAAGAAACCTAGATCTTGGTATGCGTGAGAAGTGTATGCAATTGTAAGGAGGAGTCGATGCTACCAAGATCCTGGAGCTACCCGCTTTGAATAGGCGTAGATAGGGGATTCAACAAATATTGTCATATCTTCACCTTAGGTTGTGCAAAGTGCTTGGTTAACAAAATCACACATCTTTTCACAAACAAAAATCTTGGTTATTGTATGTTCATGTGCTTAATTGTGTGCTAATGTGCTTAAATTATTTTCAAACAACTTGCCAAGAGACATTGAAAACCATTTGATCAAATCTCAATCAAAACAAATCCAAATTTGCCATTAAAATCTATCTTTTTTAGGACCTCGAACAACACTACCCTGTATCAGCGCCATCTCTGTCTGATTTTAGTGCCATTTCACCTATGGATTGGTGCTATTTTTAGATTGACTTGCCTGAAATAGAGACCCATTCAGTTGTGATCTTCACTGTCTACTCTACCATAATCCATATTCACTTTCCAAAAATCCGACAAACTTCCATCCATTTTCTCCTCAAAATTTTCCAAAGCATACCTTCATTTTGACCTTAGAGAATCAATCACTACCATTGTTGGACCCTTTGCTATACCAAACCTACCTCATTTCATATCCACTCGCCCTCATTTAATCTTTACATATCTCTTGGACCAAATATCCTTGTCATAAGAAATCATTCCAAAATCCCAAAAATGCATCCAAAATCTTCCAAAATCAAAACACCCATCAAAAAATCATCATCAATCAAAAACTCGTCATCCCTTTGAGCTAAATCTAGATCTAGATTTCATCCTACACATCATATCTTGCTTGGAGAGTCAATAGTCTACCTTCCAAGTGAAATAATCATCCTTCTTTGCGTAAGGTCATTAGTCTACCCCAAACAAAGAGAAACATCCATTTGTGCAACACAAATCTAGATCTTACCTAAGATCAATTTGTTGACCATCAAATCCTTTTTGAAAAATGTCATCCTAATCTCTCATATCAAATATCAAAATCAAACATCAACAATCTTTTCAAAACAAACATCACCCATCATCTATCTTTTGATCCAAAAGTGTGCAAAATACATCATGATACCATTCTTCTCATCCCTAGAAACCTATCGATCTTTCATCACACTACAATCACCCCTTCATCTTCTTCACTACTTCATCTCACTACCACATTCATCTTTGGGTCCAACAATTTAATCTAAAATCTCTAAGGTCTCCATCCCCATTTCACCCCATCTCCAAAATCAAATCCATACACTTGCATGCCCATAACTAGATCACAACACAAGAAAAATGAAGAAATGGCAGAATCTGGACAATATGGCGGCATAGGAATGCCTAACACCAATAGCAACAACATACCCATCAATCAAACATACAACCCACCTACGTACTCTTACATCCCCCATATAATCCCAATGAAATCCCTTCCATTTCTTACAACAACAACCACCACCACCACCACAAAACATCCCCACCCTATCTCAAGATGATCTAGATGTCTTGACCTTCACACAAGATGCTGATAACATGGACATGCTTGACAAAGTCCTAAGGTCGGATCCAAATAGATTTCATGATTATCTCCTTAAAATCGGTGCCCAACCACCCCATAACATGACCTCATCACAACCATCCACCTCTAACACCATTCCTACCACATCAAACACCCAAACATCTACATCAAACACCCAACCCATCGTCCCACAAACATCAACACCCACTGTATCTGCCACCTCCATAAGCTCTACCGCTACCACATCAACAATCCCCACAAGTGCCTCCATCCCTACCACCTCCCAACCCGTCATCACATCCACTACCACAACTACCATAAACCCTTCCGTTCCACAAATCACCTTGGGCATACAAGGGAACATCATGCATGCAAGTACTTCCACAAGTGTGCCTCCACCCAACCCCTAAACCATCACCTACCTAAGACAATTATTCTCACAACCACCTTACAATGCGTCCAACCCATCCAACGTCCACTTATCCAACGTTAATCCGTCCAATGTCACGTATCCACATAACCCCGTAACTTCATCAACACAACATCAAACCAATCCCCAAATACCACCACATATTCTCCAACAACTCCACACATATCAACAACATCAGGCACAAATTAACTAAAACACCAACCCGTAGTACCAAAACCTCAACCAAACAAATCTCCAACATCAAATCCCACCTCATCTTCAACATCTCACCAATCAACAGGCCTACACACTCCAACCACAACCACCACAAGATCTCACAAATGTTGTACAAGCCTTGATCCAAAAGGTAGATGACATGCAAACTGGAGGCAAGCGCAAACACTATTCCTTTGAGGACATTTGCCCCTATCCATTTGATCGCACATTGTACATGCCCCCTTTCCCCAAGAACTTTGAGACGCCTAAATTTGACAAATACAAGGGAAAGCGAGACCCTAGGGATCATCTTAGGGAGTTTTACCTCACTTGCCTAGAAGTCTCCAATAATGATACATATCTTATGAGACTCTTTCCAAGAAGCCTCGGTGGTCAAGCCGCTGAATGGTTTGAACATCTACCTTTGGGCATTAGATCTTTTCCTGAGCTCACGGAGAAATTTGTCAACCATTTCTCCTACAACTTTAAACATGAGATATCTATGACCGACCTTTGCAACACAAAACAAAAAAGCAGAGAATCCTTCGCTTCCTTCTTGTAGAGCTGGAGAAGCTTAGCAAGCAAACTCCCATGGCCAATTCCTAAAAAACAACTCGTCACCATGTTTGTGACCAACCTCAATCAGGAAATAGGGTTTCATTTACAAATCCTTTACGCATCTACCTTTGAAGGGGTCATCGACAAAGGTACCACCATTGAATGGGCCCTCATCGCCAAGGGCTCCATCAAATTGTATGACTACAAATCCAACAACAACAACAACAAACCCCATGTCAACACCCCCAATACAAACAACAATGCCAACACGCAATCAAATGACAAGTCATGCTATTGGGGGAAGAACAAGAACACTTTGAATGACAGCATCACGGATGTGAAAGTCATCCAACATGTACAAAATCAAACGCCTGCACATACATATGCAACCAATGTAAATAACCAAAGGGGGCAAAATAAACCACACAAACCTAGAAGACAATTTACACCCTTAGGGGAACCCATCAAGGACATCCTCGATAGATGTCTCAAGAAAGGCTTGATCACACTCCCATCTGTTAGAGCTCATCAAGAGAATGAGTTCAAAGCCGCATGGTACAACGAAAATGACTATTGTGAATACCACCGCATTGCGAGTCATAAAACCACTGACTGCATGTAACTAAAACATTGCATCCAAGACCTTATAGACCAAAATCAAGTCAGCCTTGATCAAAGCACCCAACCATCGCCAAATGCTAATCTCAGAGCTTACAAGGATCCAGTTCCCAACCATAATAAAGCCTCCTCATCCAATCAATCATACAACGTCACCCTGCCACCCGCATCCTATGACTCTATCGTAGGGCGGATAGAACCATCATCCCACCATGTCAACATAATCACCATTCAGGCACAAGCACTAGATTGCACTGTCACAACTCGTCATGGCTGTGTATCTATCCGTACAGCCCCTACCACTGAACAAACGCTTGCATCCACATCCGATCCCCTACCCCCTCGTCCAACCACACATCCATCACCTACCAATCAGTATAACCTCCTAGAGCATCTAAGAAAAACCCCTGCACAAATATCCATACTTGAGTTCCTCCGCACATCCCCCCTTCACAAAGACGTCCTCAACAAAGCACTCTTGGAAACTCAAGTTCCCGCCAACTTGAATGTAACCCAATTCCAAGCCATGGTAGGACATATCGCCACACCTCACCATCTCACATTTTCAGAAAAGGACCTTCCCGCTTCTAAACACCTACACAACGACGCCTTACACATCGAAGTCCATATCCACAAACACATAATCAAAAGAGTCTTAATAGATGGTGGCTCCAGCCTAAACATATGCAATCTTAAACTATTAAAACACTTGGGGTACTCTGATGTCAGTGAGTGCATCACAATCAAAGGCTATGATGACACTAAATGGCTATCTGAAGGCACCATCAAGCTTCCTATTCAAGTAGGATAGAAAATACTGGAAACAAAATGTCAAGTCCTTGATCTTGACCTCCCCTACAACATTCTTCTTGGCCGACCAGGGATCCATACATGCAAGCCGTCCCATCTACATTACATCAATGCCTCAAGTTCCCTCACAACGGCATGGAAGTAACTATCTATGCCAATCCTTGCCCCTTCCAATACTGCAGTTTCTTGGAAGGCCACAACCACACCTTCTGCCCATACAACAAAGCCACCACCAAAGCCAATCCAACAGGATCAACCTCATACATCAACCCCACAAACATTGCCACCACTTCATCCCAAGCACCTCCCCCACCTGAGGTCAAGATCAAGCTCAGCGACATGGGATGTGGGGAGTACAACCTGCACGGTACTTTTTGTGTGGGCACATTACCCAATCCAAAAATGTTTGGCATCCCAAAGATAGAAGCAACCAACACTTTAGTCATCAAGTGTAAACCATCACCCATCTTTGAAAAGAAACATCTCCTAGATCAGGATGTACTTGAAGATATATCATCCTGGCTATATAAGGATTCCCAACTAGAATCTATGGTAAAGGATCTGAAATTGTCAAAAGCATGGGTTATAAAGGACAAGGTGGTATAGGCCTTCATGAACAGGGAATTGTGGAACCATTCCAAGCGATAAGAAACCCCTATACCCAAGGGTTAGGATATGGTCAAAGACAACGTATCCTCACTACCGGTAAATGCATCTTAGCCAAGGTTGCTACAGTCTCCCCTGAAGTTGACAATGTCAATGAAACAAACCATCAAGACTCCTTTAGTGACTTTGCCAATTTCTTTGACTCATCCATATGCACCATCCACACAATCACCACCCTAGCCTCGTCCTCCATTGACTTACAACTCATATACCTAGACCTCATAGACTAGGACCAGCGAGGACCTCATGTCTTCGACATCGCACCTAATGATGAGGCCATCACTGAAATGATGGGAGTTAGAGATCACTTTCCCCTGGGAGATCATAGAGCAGGATACATCATGGAACTTGATACGCATGTCTATTTCAGGGAGACAACCCCTACTTCCAGTCATAAAAACATAAAAATCAAAAATGGATCTGATGGTGAAAACCATTCTGCAGTAGTATCAGATCCCAAAAAAGTAAAAACAAAAGACGCATCTCCTGGTGAAAACCTCCATGAGGTGCTAGGAGATGGAAGCATGGGCCTTCCTGAGATAGACAAGGTCTATCCCGATAGATCACCTATCTTAGTCAAGCCAGCCCAAGAGATGAATCTTAGGATAGAAGAAGAACCGAAAATCACTTTCAGGGCAGAATCTCTCAGCACACACGAACAAGAAAACTTTTTGGCATTCTTCAAACGCTGAAATCACAATTTTGCATGGACCTATGCAGACATGCTAGGGCTAGATCCCGCCTTGGTCGTTCATCATCTTGCAGTATGCCTTGATGTAAAACCAGTAAAGCAGAAACTCAGAAAATGAATCCTCAGGTGGCCCTCCTTGTCAAAGTAGAGCTAAAGAAACTACTAGATGTTGGGTTCATTCACCCAATTGATTACCCTGAATGGGTTTCAAACCTAGTACCAGTAGCTAAACCTGATGGCTGAATCCACTGCTACACCGACTTCAGAGATCTCAACAAAGCCTGCCCAAAGGATGAATTCCCATTACCTAACATTGACATGATAGTGGATCTAATGGCAAGACATGAGATGTTATCCCTCATGGATAGCTTTTCAGGGTACAACCAAATCCGGATCGCAGAAGAAGACTAGCATAAGACAGCCTTCATATGTCCATGGGGGACATACTGCTGGGTCGTAATGCCATTTGGCCTGAAAAATGTCAGAGCTACATATCAAAGAGCTATGATTGTCATCTTCCATGACCTTTTCCACCACATCACGGAAGACTATGTGGATGACCTGCTAGGGAAATCAAAAACAAGAGAACACCTGGATGTATTGGCCAAGATCTTCGACCGACTAGAGCAATACAATGTTCGCCTAAATCCAAAGAAATGTGTCTTCGGAGTCACCTCTGAAAAACTCCTGGGATACATAGTCTCCAAAAGAGGAATCGAGGTAGATCCTGCAAAGGTCAAGGCCATCACTAAAATGCCTCCTCCAAAAAATTGAAATAGCTAAGAAGTCTGCAAGGAAAACTCCAGTCTATCCATCGGTTCATTACCCAGCTTGTTGATAAATGCCAAGCATTCTAACATCTACTTTGAAAAGATATAGCTTTTGTCTGGAACACTCAGTGTCAGGATGCCTTTGATCAACTAAAAGAATACCTGGCTAATCCTCCTGTTCTAACTCCACCAAGGCAAGGAGAACCCCTCTTGTTATACATCTCCGCAACAGAGATAGCTATCAGAGCCTTACTAACACAGTACGATGAGCATGGAAAGGAAAGAGCCATCTATTACATCAGCCACACCTTGATTTCATATGAGCTAAACTATACACAAATTGAACGAGCATGTCTAGCCCTAGTCTTCACTTCACAAAAATTAAGACACTACATGCTCAATCATAAAACCAAGCTCATCGCCAAGATTGATCCTTTGAAATATCTGCTAAATAGAGCGGCTCTTACTAGGAGAATGGCAAAATGGGTCATGATTCTCACTAAATTTGACATTGAATACACTGAGAGAAAGGCCATCAAAGGACAGGTTATTGTCGATCAGCTGGCTGAAGCACCCATTCTGGCAGAACATCCTACACTGGCAAAATTTCTTGACGAACCTGTCTTGACAATCACACTAACCACAGAAGCATGGAAGATGTACTTCGATGGATTGTACACACATAGAGGCTCAGGGGCAGGCGTCTTGTTTGTTACCCCTCAGGGCAACACCATCCCTAAGTCCTTCAAAATCACATTCCCATGTACCAATAACGTGGCAGAGTATGAGGCTCTCATCATAGGTCTCCGCATGGCAATAAAATAGAAAATTGAGAACCTGATTGTGTATGGTGATTCTCAACTGGTCATCCGGCAGGTAAATAATGAGTACAAGACCAAGGATAATAAGCTCCTGCCTACAAAAAGATGGTCGATGACTTCAAAGACTACTTCAATGACATCCACTTTGAGCAAATCCCAAGGCTCAACAACAAAGCTACAGACGCCATGGCTACCATCGGATCTCTCGTTGACATGAAGAAAGACAGCAAGAAATGTGAGTTCCTGATAGAAGAACTCCCCATCCCAGCATATGATGTTCCTCAATTAGAACTAGTGTGTGAAGTCATTGGTCCCCTATCCCCGTGGTATCAGGAAACCTACCTGTACCTCCATGATAATATCATCCCACCTAACCTATCCACATCACAAAGAAAATCTTTCATCTTTCGAGTCTCCCACTTCATCCTTGTAGGTGACACCCTATATAAAAGGAGTCTTGATGGCACGCTTCTATGATGTTTAGACTCTAGGGAAACTGAAGTGGCCTTGCAAGAGGTACACGCAGGTATCTGTGGGGCACATTCAAGTGGACCCGCTCTTGCTAAAAAGATCCTAAGGATCGGTTACTATTGGCCAACAATGGAACGAGACTCCTACCGGTTTATCAAGAAATACCTACCATGTCAACAGCATGGCAATCTCATCCACACACCAGCACAGGAGTTGCAACCGATCACGACACCATGGCCTTTCTCACAGTGGGGACTCAACCTCGTAGGGAAAATACATCCCCCATCCTCCAATGGCCATAAGTTCATAATCACTGCTATCGAGTACTTCACAAAGTGGGTGGAAGCAATACCACTCACCTTCACCACTGGCACCCAAATCTCCAAATTCATCCTCCACTATATCATCTATTGCTATGGTATCCCTCATTCCATCGTCACTGACAATGGAAAGCCATTCAAGAACCAAGAAGTTTGCACCTTATGCCAAAAATTTGAAATCAAACACCACTTCTCCACCCCATATTACCCTCAAGGAAACATTCAAGCAGAGGCTTCTAATAAAACTATTCTTCGCATTCTCAAGAAGACAGTCAATGAAGCTGGCCACAACTGGCACCTCCAACTCAACCCTGCCCTATGGGCATACCGCACAAGCATGTACCCCCACTGGAGCCACTCCATTTTCCCTAGTATTCAGATCTGAAGCCATTTTACCTATTGGGGTCGAGCTCCCATCCCTATGAGTATCCCTACAAAACATAATCTCTAATGAGGAATATCGAGTCGCAAGGTCACATCAACTAGAACTTCTGGATGAGAAACACCTGAATGCGTTGAACCACCTGCAGGTATATCAAAACTGCCTCAGAAGAAGCTACAACAAGAGGATTAGAACCCAAAAATTTGAAGTTGGTGACCTTGTCCTTATGGAAAATCAGAAGAACCTGCAAGAGCATCCTAAGCAAGGAAATTTTGAACCCAATTGGCTAGGACCTTATGTCGTCATAGTCGACTATGGATCAGGAGCATATTAGCTTGCAACACCTGAGGGGCAACCTCTGGATGAGCCTATGAACATCCTACATCTAAAGAAATTCTATGTATAACCCATCAGATACCCCAAGTCAAAAAATTAAAAAAATAGAAAAATCAAAAAATCAAAAAAAATCAAAAAAACAAAAAAATCAAAAAACCAAAAAAAATCAAAAAATCAAGAAAAAACTCGAGTGCAATAAAAACTTCCAATGGTGAAAATCACTTCGGTGACGCCTTGGATAAGTACCATGGTGAAAACCTGTTTCAGGTGCCATGTGTAGTGGCCGGTTTTACCATCTAATAAGTCCTCTTTCCATCACAACACTCCATATCGCACACATCCCATGGCTTGGAATTGAGAAACATTAAGTCCTATCACCCAACCCACATTATCCCATCCCAAGGCTAACTCATGGAATGAGGATCCTTGTAAGCTCCCCTTTGTACAGTAGAAAATCAGAAAATCCAAAAACAATACAAAATCAAAAAATCCAAAAATAATACAAAATTAGAAAATCCAAAAACAATAGAAAACATAGAAAATATAAAAACAACACAATTCACTACAAATCACCCCATACATCGATCTCGCTGCAAATCACAATCATCAAAACATACATCAATCCCCACCGTCACACCCATACCAAACCATTCCCATATCAAGTCTTGCCAGAACTACATATTCATTTCGCCTACATCTTGAAAGTACCTTGATCCTGTGGATACAGGGTATGTAGGCAGTCTGGAATACGAAGGACGTTTCCAGTACTCAGGTACATAAGATGCACCCATCCAACCTGTTTGGATGGTCCCCACTCACTGAGCCTACTAGACTCATTATATGATACACATGCTAAGTATACATTCGAACCATCGTCTCTAACACAAAAATCATCAATCAACATACCAATTATAATCCTACACCTGGCCAAACTGTTCTTTTGCCCATCTTCCAAAAATTTTCCAATCAAATCCAACTGATCTGCGTCCTAGGATATATCTTTCCCACAATGGACAAAAATCTATCATTCTATCATTATGTCTCTTGGAAAGAGCACCACAAAGGCTATTTGTATCTTTTGGTTGGTCTTTTTTATTATTGATTTTTATCTTTTTGTCTCACTCTAGCTCATCTCCAAAGCTACCTTGATCTTATTATATCATGGTAGGTGGCGGACAGCACCTAGAGTAGACAAGGTCATTATTTCTGTATGCTCTGCTTGTGGGTTGGTTTCATTACTCCAGGAATAGTATTCATATCTTGAAGCCTGGGTCAGTTCTAGCATGATGTGTCCCATTTGCATATATAGGCATCAAAACCTTATATGTATTATTCGCACTCATCACTATGAGTCCCCTTCCTAGGCTAGGCAAGATTATATTACCTTGGGCACGCATGAAATCAACCTATTGTTTGTGGGTCTAGTCCATGCAATTGTGGGATATATATCATCACCTAGGTCATTTCATACCTTTGTGAACTATATCCTACATTGCTATAATAAACTAAGAAATGCTCTCAATTAATCTTATGCAACTACTATTACTAGCTCAAAATCATCATCCTAAACAACTATACCATCTCGGCCTAGATTTGATAATCACTTACCCCCCCAACCTATCCAACCCTCTCGCTACTCCCATTCCCCCTCCGTATCTCCACCTAACACATCCTAAACCAAAGTAAATCCCCCCTTAATAACGTGGTGTCTTATGACCTAACAATCCTCTCATTTCCCCACCCCCCTCTTCTAGACACTCCCAATCCTATCCATACCCCCATCCATACACCCCTATCCTCTCCCCACCTGGTCCCCTTTTGCATAACCCCACCACTCAGGGTCAAACAAAGAACATTTGTGTATCAAGACTTGATTATCTCACCTATCACTTAGTTTTGCATCTCATATCATTTAGGTCCATTGTAATCCTTTAATTTGCATATCATTTAGGTCCATTTTAATCCTTTAATTTGCATATCATTTAGGTTGATTTTAATCATTTAAATTGCATATCATTTAGGTCCATTGTAATCCTTTAATTTGCATATCATTTAGGTCCATTTTAATCCTTTAATTTCCATATCATTTAGGTCCATTTTAATCCTTTAATTTGCATATCATTTAGGTCCATTTTAATCCTTTAATTTGCATATCATTTAGGTTGATTTTATTCCTTTAAATTGCATATCATTTAGGTTCACTGTAATCCTTTAAATTGCATATCATTTAGGTTCATTTTAATCCTTTAATTTGCATATCATTTAGGTTCATTTTAATCATTTAATTTGCATAATCATTTAGGTCCATTTTATAAATCATCACATTTACACTGCATGCCATATATCATCTCATAAACGTTTAGTTACATTACATCATCACAATCATAATCATCTAGCTGCATTTTATAATCATCTAGCTACATATCCATAATTCCATACATAACATGTGTTTATTTTGAATACACATACATTTCCATTGCATCACATTTTTGCATCCATAATAAATGTTTATTAATCTGAACATTCATTTGCATTATACATCATATACTCCATAGATCACAAACCATGCATATATCAAAATAAGTAAACTATCATTACATCCATCATAGGTGCATCCATTACATCAAGAACATAATTGCATAAACACAATGCATCCATAGCATATAAGATACATAAAGCATACTATATCCATCAACATAATCATAAATAGAGCATCATAAATAAACACATAGATCATCAAAAAAGCATCATACCATATATAATCACCACAAAAAATGTACATCGCTCATATATACATCAAAAAATACAGTGTCCTGATACAATGCCCCTAAGGGCTAATATGATATAACTATCACATGGAGGATCCTCTCTCTGAGGGAGTGGGAGACTCTGACCCTGGTTGTGGCTGTGGTCCTGTCTGCGGCTATGGCTGCGACTGTACCTACACCTGTGGAACCTACTGGGGCACATGCAAAGGAGGAGGCATTGTCTACTAGATAGACTGAACTGATCTAGATCTGTGTGACCTAGATGCCCTCGATCCACTGACTTGGCTATAGCTCGGGGCACACTGCTCTGCTGGCACTGCCGCATAATAGAGGCCCCGATAATACTCCAACCGCGCTCTGGCCTCTGTCAAATCCCCCTGAACCTAAGTTAGTTGTCCCTGTAATTGATATGACTGTGTCTGTGCTTGGGACAACTGAGTCTACATCACTATCAACACTGTGGCTATACCAGCACCAAAACTCTACAAACCAGTCTCTGCTTGCTGTGCTCTCACAAGTGTTGCATCCAACTCTCTGGTCAAAACCTCTTTATCACCCTACGCTTGGGCTAGCTCTACCTACAATACACCACCTGTCCATCTCACCCATCCAATAATGCTAATGCCCCCCACAACTAAACCAACTCAGTCTCCCGACTCTCCAATGCCTCCTGCAAACTGGCCACCTATGCTCGTAGGGTCTCCATCTCCTCCTCCTCACCCCGCGGCCACCAACGAGGTGTGAGCCTCTTAACCTCTGCCTCTCCAAATGTCCCTGAGGGGCCTGCCTCCCCCTACTGCTGTTGTGCTACCTGTGGTGGGGGTAGATCACCCCTATCCACCCTCAGCTGTCCCCCACACCGTTGAGGTCCTCTATGTTGTCGTCCCACTCTAATCTGCACCTGCTCAATAGGTACCTATTATACAGGTACCTGTTGCCCCACCTACCCCTGTCCTACTGCCACTGCTGCTAGCACATCTATCGGCTGACCATCCCTACCAACCACCCTCTCCTCTCCATCCCCTCCAACCTCCATGAGGTCATTTTCAATGATCTCCTCTCCCTCCTCTAGGAGAACATCTCCATCAGAGTCGTCATCTCCATCATCACCTGAATCATCATCCCCTGAGCCTGTTGCCTCCTCTGTGGGTACTGCCTCGACTGAATCCATAAACTGAGTCAGTTGCCACATCTGCCACCATATACCATATGTAGGGGTAGTGCCTACATCCCTGACTGTGCTCTACCAATCCCACTACACTGGCCGTAAGGCTGCAAAATCATCCAGTGTGACCTGTGTCTATATGGCTGCAGGCCAGAAGGGCGCATCTTGAGGGGTCCGAGCAAAAATGGCCATCTGCTATGGAGTGTCCTGCCTCAATCCAAACTGCCGCATGACCTACGAGGATAGATACATCTCTATGGTGTGGTCTCCTCGACCCATCAGGTATCGCTGCTGAAATGTAAAAGGCATATGAATATCATCGTCAGGCCATGGCTCCACTCTGATGTAGGGTCACCAGGTCACCCTAATAATATCATCTAGCATCCGCCTCCAATACTGCACCTATCCAGTATAGGTGTACTCGGCATCCCGATATAAAAACACAAACACTTCAAAGGGACGGCAATAGTACCCGCACGTCGGCCGTGTAACTGTGATGTGCTCCCAAATCCACACATGCAGCAGAGTCACCCCAGCTAACAACGCTGAATCATGGAGATAAACAACTGTATGCATCTTGTGATACAGCTGCCCCAACATCATTGGTCCCCAGGCATACACGGTCTCAGCCCTCACCATCCCCTCAATCATCTCCCCCTAGCCAACTGGAAAACCCCTGCCTCTCCTATTAAGCATAACAACCCCTCCAATCAAAGCAAATAGGAATAAGGCAAAGGGATCTGCACCCACAGCTAGTGTCCCCTCATAGCTCATCTCTCTCCTGTCCACTGATAGGACAATATGATCCTCACCAAACACTCTGATCAAGGCCCTCCAGCCCCTCCTCGTGTCATATCTAACCCGCTGGCCTCAAATAGGTAGCTTGAGGATGTGATAAACATCCTTAAGTGTAATCGTGATCTCACCAGTTGGCAGCAAGAATGTACAGGTCTCCAAATGTTACCGCTCCACAACCGCTGTCATCAGATCTCGATGAGCTCATAGCACTGGCATTGACGCCACTGTCAGAAGCCCCAACTTAGCCAATCTAGCCTGCATAGCATCATCAAAATGGTCGAACAGTGCCATCACAAATGGCACATGTCGCTCCCGTGAATACACTATAAACGACGTCATATCCTGCATCCACAACTTTTTGGTCAAATATCGACCTATCTTTTTCTGAACCAACCCCTTTCTTCTAACGTCTAAAAAGCCAGAATCATTTGCACCAAAATAGACAACGCTTTGCGTCATTTTTAATATGGCGCTACTACTTCTAAATAGTGCTATTACAGGCAATAGCAACACTGCGTAATACACTTTGCGCTAATCCCAAACATTGCGCTACTGCGCACTATACATAGCGCCATTTTACCAAATGGCGTCGCCCTGCCATTTGGCGCTAATCCAGTGAATAGAGCCAATTCTACCAAAAGCACTAATATCCTATATTGTGCTAATCCCCTATATAGCGCTCAAATGAAAAATAGTGCTATTACCCAAAATGGCGCTAGTTCAAAACATAGCGCTACCCTCGTATGTATTTGGCGCTAAAACGCCAAACCCTAACTACTTTCCAACATTGTACTATTTCAGAAAATAGCGCTAAAATTCTAAGCAAATGGCGACAAACTGTCCTACTGCTACCTGGGCGGATAGCGCCAATCCAGAGGATGGCGCTAATCCACCTAACTTTTGGCGCTACATGCTCCAATCCCAATTCCCGAACACAAAAAAGTGATAAAAACATAAAAATCAAAAAGTCAAGGTTAGACCTTACCTGAGGTCCAGCCTCCGGTGCCCAGCCAAACGATCGGAACCGCTCTAAGATGTGTCAAAGTTGAGGGACCTGGGGTTTGCGTTCTGCCATCTCTTCTTCACTCCTTCTCCAAAGTCAATGTGTGCAATGTGGCACTCTAAGGGCCCACTTTTCCTAATATAGTGGGCCATGTCATCCTTCCACCTCCTCTTTTTCCCCTCTAGGGTGCAGATCCCAACCTTTTTCCTCCATTTTTCTTCTTTTTTCATCGCGTATCCAACTTTCACTCCCGTCGCATCCTTTAGAGAACTCACCCAAAAAAAATTTATTTTCCTGCCGACCTCTCGAGGGGGCATCCCTTATCCATCTTATTTCTTCTCGGCTACTGGGGTATATTTTTCTTTGACCTAACACCACTTCCCTCCTAGGTCCTGACGCCACGTCAAAGAGGGGCAAATGTAGACACCTAAAAATATCTTTTACCATCAAACCGACTCCTAACATCCCTAAACACACTAATTTCCCTTCTAACCAATTAATTAAATTTTTATTTAATTAATTATCCCTCCATTTCCTAAATTCACATCATTTTATCCCCAAAATTGAATTAATTTCATTCATCAATAGTCCAAACCTTAACCAATTGATTTAATAAATATGCAATATTTATTTAATCAATTTCCCCTTTTCACTAAATCTAATTAATTAGCTGAACCATGTTTAACTATTTAATCTAGCCTATTAATTGACCTATCCCTACCCTAGACAATTAAATAGTTATTATTTAATTGCCTACCCTAGCCTACCTCATCCTAACCCTAGAATTAATTAACTAAACCCTATGTTTAATTAATCCTAACCCCTCATTTGGGTGGTCAAACCTAGTTTAACACCCTTCCCCACATCCTCCAAATAAAAAATTGAAATAAATCCACATAAGTCAATTTTTTTATTTAAAAACATCCCACATCACAATTAATTCTCCTTACACCCCCTTACCTCACCCATACTCATTTATTTCCACTTATCCCCAAATGAATTTTTAATTCATTTTACATTCCCCATATGAATCTTTAATTCAAAGATAATCCTTCACACTCATACTCATTTAATTACTCTTTTTTCCCAAAATGAATAAAAGATTTACTTTTATTCCTAGCCCTACATTCCTTCAAGATCAAATCTAGGCCCTCCACATCACTTTTATCCTCCACCATTGATCTTCCCAATCAATCTCCACCCTTGGATCAAAATCCCTCCAAAAAAATCTATAAATACTTCATCCTCCAACCCATTTTGGGATCCAATTTTTAAGTAATGTTACCATGTCCAAATGTCCACTTGAGCTAGAATTATGAGTTGCAAATTAGGATAGCATTTCATATTGAATCACTTATCTAGGGATTATCATGTCTTAGGAGCTCTTGGGTGCAAGCTCTCCTCTCCCTTGATGAGATTGGGTTTTCATGTTTGAGGTATAACTATTTGTTTCTTATACATTTGGTTTGTATTTTGACTTCAATTTGATTTCCTAATCTACACCTATCTAGCAACCAAGAGATCCTAGTGAGTTCTTGATTTTATTTTACATTATTTAATACCCTTTGAGATGTATGATATTAGCATTGTTTATAATATTTTAGTGTGGTTTATCAATTATTTCATTTATGTGGCTTTGGCATTCTCTTTTTCTCTATGTTTTACGAAATGTAGGCTTTATGGATGAGTGGAGAGATATGATTTATAGGTCAATGCTAGACAGATTTGTTATGGTCATGTATAGGAAAGGTAAGCTCTTATTGGAGTCACACTTATATGTATCTATAATAAATAATACATATTTATCTATAGGCCATAGTACATATATGATTTTTCCTACCTATCATGCTAGTTAGGAGATCGTGGCTCTATAGGGGTGGATTAGTGGAGTTGTGGAAAACAATATGCTTTTGAGGAGCATGATGGGACCAGGAGTTAACCCTAGCTACCACATACATTCTTAGTCATGGGATTAGATATCAACAATTTCTAGACTCATTAGTAGAGAGAGAGGACACCTACTTAGTTGGAGACAATAGAGTATAGATGATAGTAGTGGACTAGGAGCCTTAGCTAGCCAAGATCTTGGGGATGACTTAGATTCACAATGATTTTCCTAATTTAAATTTGACACACTTTGACTTGGCCCCTCTCATAGAGAGATTTTGTATCAAGATATGTAGATGTTCATTGATCTCTTTCATTTTTTATGTGGGTGTGTGCAAGAAGTTGAGTCCACCTTTTTGGCCAAAAAGTGGAACTGTTTTCCCTGATTTTTAGAATTTGTTACATTTGACCTTAAAATTTGAAGCACTTAGATATGGAATCTTGAAAAAAGTCACTAATCATAAATTGTCGTACTTGGAGTCTAGTTTCTAAATATGTAATTTATTTGAATACCCATATGATACAAATTGATTTTCAATAGGCTTTCTAAAAACCACTGTTTAAAAATTATTTTTTTTACTATACCATGCACGTGTACGTCATCCATGTTTTGACCTAAATAATCGTCTTTTTCTAAATCCTTTTGAGAAAAGATTTGTAACTCACTGAAGCATGTTTTTCATATTTTTTGTAATTTTTTATTGAATATATATTTTTTGTTTACTTTTTATTGGCCATATTTGGTGTTTTAAAATATCATCATGTACGTCACGCATAAGATGACCTAAACTTATCATTTTTGAAAAAAAAAATCAAATTGAAAAGAATTGTCTGAAGTACATTTTCGTACAATTTGTTTTTCAAAAATTATTTTAATAAAAATTTATTAAAATACTAAAAAACCCTAATAATTCAAATTTATGGACCTGTTTCATCATAAATTAATTGAAAAATAGAAAAAATAATCCAATTGTAAAAAAATTATATATTTGGAATCTACATTGTCTCATCTATAATGGGTTTTAATTTCGTCAAAAAATTCTGCAAAAAAGGTCTTCAGACATATGCCCAAAGTCACTATTTTGTTGTGACATTAATAGGACCTTCAACCTGCAGGTCAAATCAGATCCAAAGCCTAGGTTTGGGTCCCCAACCCTTTTCCCAAATTGATTAACAAAGCAAAAACCAAGCCCAAAATTTAAATTTTAAGAAATGGGATCCCGTTTTGTTTTCCATATTTAATCCCTTTATGAAATGGGATCCCGCTTTTGGCTCAGGATCCTGAAGCAAAACGAGATCCTGTTTCATAAAAAGTGGGATCTTGTTTCACTTTTCCTGATTTCAAGTTTTTGTCTAAGTTTGAAACTTCCACCTTAAGTGGACTCAACTTTGTGCATTTACCCATGTATTCAATGAGGGAGCCCTTGTGCTTAGACCTTGATAGTTATACATGAATATGTTTAGATTCTTTTAGAATGACTCATACTTTGTCTTGGTTGACATCATATGTATTATTTTCCCTTCATTGCACACATGGATTATTTAAGTTTTAGCTTATATTACTTGTAGATGTACATGTGCACATGTATACTAGTTTAATGATGTATGTGTGATCCATATACATTGGTATTTATGCAAACAATGGATTTACGTATTTACTAATTTAACAAATGCATGGATTCACTATACAATGATTTATTTATTAGATGGTACTGATATGCTACAAACACTATAATTTCTCTTGGTCACTAGATTTCTAAGGCATAGGATATTATGACTACTATATGACTTGGTCACTAGATTTCTAAGGCATAGGATATTATGGGGATAAGGTGGGAATGGGAAAAATGAAAAGGATGATCTAACACAAGATCATAAAGGAAAAATGACATCTAAATCTAATGGACCATTAAACTAACACCAGACATTATAAGGTACCTAGCTTTATGAATACTTCCTAGACTTAGATCAATGATGGTCAACAAGTCAAATTTTGGGAAAAGGAATTTTTCCTCAACAAGGATGACCCTTTGAAGGAAATAAACACCCTTGATTGTGGGTAAGTGCATGGAAATGGAGGACAAATTAGTTACTAGCCTTGAGATTATCAGCAAAACACGTTCATGTTATGAAAACATAGCACGCACATGGTTTAACATGTATGCATTTTTAATGCCTTGAATTCAAAATTTGTATGATCCTTCTCATTTAGGGCTTTGATTTCCAAGCTTGAGGGTTGGACATCTCTTGTGGCTCCTAAATTTGTGTTTTTAACATAAAACAGCTCAAATTCAAACTTTGACCTCGTCAGGTTTACACATTTTGTAATAAAATTTTACAAAACCACCACCAAAATAAAGAGCTACTTCTTACCTTTCTAGCCATATAATGTTTTTAATATTTTGAATAAGTTAAGGTTTTATTTTTTATTTTCTTTGAAGAGTGTCTTGATATTCCTCCAACACATATGTATTAATTTTTTTAATAACTTTTGACCCAATTATCCAAATTTGAAAAAAACATATATAGGATTCTTCTATGTTTCATTCTACGCATAAAAAAAAAATTCAATTAGTTTTGTACAAGTTATGTGACGTGCATGCTCAATGATGCAATATTTAGGATGTATCCACTTCAAAAAATCACAAAAAACATTATTCAATAAAAAATATAAAAAATATTCTTTTAGTACTCATTTTTCACTATATTTCCATCAACTGGTTTTAAAAAATACCTAATGTAGCAAAAAAATAGGGGGGCACACACTAAACACTATGTTATATTTTAGTAATGAAAATAGGAACACTTTTGCGTGCACTCATCATTTAACTCCCTTAACCTTAACAATTTTTAAAAATATTTAGTAGTCTAGAAAGTAGATTCAAAGTACTACAATTTTTGTTGTTATCATATCTTCAAATTTTGAGTGTATGCATCTTGAATTACTTGTCTAAGTTCAGGTTTATTTGATTTCAAAAAAAAAGTGGCCACTTTTGACCCCCTAACTTGTGCTTATGTGTGTTTTGCTCATATTATTTCCTTTTTTAATGTCACCCTCATAGTTTCAATCAAAATCTACACCCGAGAGTATGGACACTATTGTATGGATTTCTTTTCTTTTCTTTTTCTCTTCAATTTTTCTTGTTTTTGTATTTTTATGGATTTTGAATTTTGACTTTTGGAGTATTGTAACCCCTTAACCTAACTACACACTACTAGAATGAAGCGAGGGCTCATCATCTAAGATTGGGTAAGGCAAGGAAGGGTTTATACACAACTAGATGGGTACCTATTGGCTACTGATACTTCCTTCTTGTTGAGGAGATTTGGAGAGATTCACTTGTTATCTTTTAGATAGTACTATAGGCTAGCTTACTTGATGGGAATAAAACTAATAAATTATTCTGACCAAGATAAAGATCAATTTAATTATCAAGACTAATTTACTCATATAGCTAGGAGCATAAAGGGGATAAATAGTCTATTGTGGTTGGGAAAACCTATGACCCAATAGAGATTAATGATATACTATGTGTTGATAACTGAGAGGGGGGGTGAATTAGTTATTCTAATTATTTCTTCTTTCTGAACTTTCTTATTAATCAATGCAGCATTAATTCAAACAAGCAAACATAACCATGAAATGGAGATACACATGACACAATATTTTTGACGTGGAAACCCTGTTAAGGGAGAAAACCACGGGGTGATTAACCCAAACATTATTCTCTATTAGAAGAATAAGGAAAAATAAAATGGCACTTGCCAATTAGGGCTCACTGCCCGAGCACACTGCTCACAAGAGGCACATTGCCTACAAGAGACTCACTGTCTACAAAAAGAGTGTTATACAATACTTGAACTGATTGGGAGCATCTACAAATGCTGGAGTTCATTTCCAATTAGGCTCAGTACACTGATCTGCTGTACTTCATCTTTTCTCTTCTCTAATGTTGCTTTCCTTTCACATATCAGACCTTCCTTACTGCTTATGTTCTACTCTTCTACTTTTATTCGCACATAACTTACTTCCACAACACCCCTCACAACTAAATCCATCCTGTATATATATCCGCACAAGTGATTTCATCACCTTTCAAGTTGGCACCCGGAATAGTCAATTCTTTTCACAAACTCTGATCTGTCGGCTAAATCCTTGCACACCAAGTAATGCGGATCAAGCATATACTTGTAGAAGTCATCAATCATGTTGGCCAAACATAATTTATGCCTTAAGAACCTTTTCCATCATCAGTAACACATCCAAAAAATAGTCTGATGTTCTATCAGTCAGTTCTTCCTCTATTCACACTGTCACTCAGGAACCCGGTACTCAAGTATTCATATCCTTTACCTCATCTATCACCGGAGGCTAAATCCTTGGAATCTATCACTCAAGGTAGTCCTCTTGACTTCCCCAAATCCGCACTTCACCAAGATACTTCCTCTGAGAGATCCGGACCTATCTGTCAGACCTTGCCACATGCTCTGTTCTTGTTTACCAGACCACAATATTCTTCACTCTGACTTCCGGTAGAGACACACCATGTCCTGCAGATGTGTGGGATGAACTTTGTTGCCATCAATGACAACAATCATGAATCCATATAGTGTCTCTTGCCAACAATCTCCCCCTTTGGCATTGATGGCAACACTTAGTGAAAAATGACTAAGTGTTTACACTATGCTCCCCCTTGGCTGATGCTCTGTCTTTATATACATTTTCCAGAGCTCCCCCTTAGTTGGATTCCTCATTTTTCACTGCTCCTCACTCCCCCTTTGACATCAATGGCAAAGGGTATGGTCCGCACACCAAAATTTCCAAAAATAGTCTATACATATCCATATAAGTATATATACAAGTTGTACTTACATATACTTAAGTATGTCTGCAAAAGTATTCTTCAACTATACAACTTTTGTCGCCCAACTCTGCTTCATCCTGTCCAAAATTGAGATGTGGCCACTTAACAGGAATGCAAATGCATCTGCCCTTTTTAGATCTGTCGGATCATTGGTCTGGGCTGTGATTTGGGCTTCTTTTATGGCCTCATGCATGGCCTCTAACTTAGGGACAATTAACCCCCTGAGCTCACTCAACCTGCTTATTCTATTTTTTCTTTCCTTCTCCAGCTTCTTGATTTCACTCAAGACTGCAATAGTCTGACATTCTTGATTTATTATAGAGGAAGGGAGAGGATCAAAATTCTTTGATAGGTTTGATAGTTTATCCTCCTGTTCTTTTATTTTCTTCTCAATGTCCAGTGTTACTTTGGACCATGATAAACAAAATTTATACATTTCTCCTCCATCTTTAAGAGATTTTTCTAGGCTCTTTATTCCCGTATTCATAATTCTCCTGTCATTAATTATCAACCCTTGAACCTCTGAAAATCTCTTATCAGAGAACTCTTTCCGAACCTTCACCTCAGCTGACTTCTCAAAGGATTCAAAATGAGTGCAGACAGAATTAATAAGAGACTTGAGATTACCGGATGAAGAAGCTAAGAAGTCCTTTTGAAAGGATGGCATAATCTTTTCTAGCACTCTGGATGCAGCTGCTATAAGCTCACAGTCTTCCATGTGAGATTTCAGTAGTTTCTCTTTGGCCTTTGCATTTGCAAATGAAGCTAGCTTCATTGTTTGTACCGGAGAAAGACAATCAAAATCAAATGGCCCTTTTAGCAGTTCCGATTCATCAATCTCCATGCTCTCTTTTGTCAAGAAGTCCTTGACAGATTCTGCAGTGTCTCTTGCCGGAGATAGATTTTTCTTTTCTTCTGCAGTCACAGAACTGTCTTTTGGAGCTTTCTCCCCTTCCACAACTTTTGCACAGATATCTTTTTTTCCCTTTACTTCTGCTTCTTTCTCCTTTACACTTTCTTCTCCTTTGGATCTGAAGTCAGCAGGGGAAACTGGAGGAGTGATGATAGTTTGTTCATGGGCCACCTTTTCCTTTTCCAGAACAGAGGATTCTAAGTTCTTATCCTTTTCTGTACCAGTGTCTATTACTTCTTCTACTATATTTGTGGCCGAGGGGATAGCACCCAAGTCCTCTATGATAGGAAGATTGAATCTTTTGAAGGTTTTTCAGAGAATCTCTTCTGTTCCCTTGGCTACCTTGACAGTCTCACCAAGCATGAGTTGATTCATCCTTGCTTTTCTCCTAAACTCATCCTTGCAATCTTTGAATACCATATCATTATCTTGGGATCGATTGAAGGATATAGCTAAATAGCTATCTATTCCCGGATCTCAAGGTCTTTTGCCATGGCATTAGTCTTTCTTATTTCTAACTCCTTTTCTAGGCTCTTGGGGATTAGAGATATGATTTCAATAAATGCTTTGTTGTAGATATTTAGGTACTTGATTGTGGCCTCTTGCAATATCTTCTGATCTGCCTCACCATAATCATCATAAAACTCAACCATTGGCTGAAGATTTCTGTCCACTGTGACTAATTTGATTATGTCATCAATGTGAAGAGTGGGTTTTTCAACATATTCCTCTGCCATTTCTTCCTTGTCTTGACCTGTGGAAGGTTTACCAGATCCTTTCTTCTTCTTCTTCAGTTTCCTTATTTCCTCATCTGATTCAATTTCCTCATCACCCTTTAGGCTAACATAGGACCTTGTTGCCTTTTTCTTTGTTCTCTTTTCTCCTTTTCTGAATGCCTGGACTTCCAGTTTTGAGCTTTTAGCAGGGACAAGTGCTAATCTCTTTGATGATCTGGTCTGGGTTGAGGTTTCTACCAGAGCACTTTCCTTGCTTCCCTTTTCTACCTCTTTCTTCTCTCCCTCAGCCTTTTGCCTCTTTTCCCTGTTGGCATCAAGTTCCTCGTTTGAAATGCCTAAGCCTTTTGCAATTTCTTCAACTTCTTGTCTTACTTTCCTCTTCATTTCTAGTTGTCTGAGTTCCACATGAACTTTTATACTCAGCTCTTCAAAGGTTCCAAATCTTTCTACCTTTGGGTCCTTTGGCTAATTGAGCATGTGCTGAACATGCAACTCTACAATTTGTTCGTTAACTTCATACCCCATAGGCATGATCCACACAGTTCTTGGTTCTACTGCCTCCATTAGGCACTAATCTGTCTCTACCATAAAGCATACTGTGTCTTTGTATTTCTCAACAAGAGACTGGGGAATTCTTTCTCTTGCTTGCATCATGCTCTGAAAGTTCTTGAAATATCCCCACAGGGTTGTATTTCTTGCTTTAGCATCCCCAAGCCCATGCAAATAGTCTCTGATTTGGATGGCAACTGGTCTGTCATTCTACCATACCCATCCATTGGATCTAGGAAGCTCATTCATGTAATAAAAGAATAGGCAGAGTATCAAGCCACCATACTTGAAGGAGTTCTTCTTATCCTTCTTAATCTTTTGCAAATTTTCCAAGAGTTGGCTTAGAAGAAGCTCACACAAATCATAGTCAGCATTTTCTTTTAGCATTTGATAAGGTGTGTAAACTGCAGTTCCTAGTACTGAATTTTCCCTACTGGAGTGATAAATCTTGTAACTGATTATCATGGATACAAATTTGACATCCGGTTCAGTGATGTCTTCAATTATCATAGCTCTCTTGTCAAATTTTGATCCAATTGCATCACTTACTGTCTGATTCTTGACAGACTTGAGAACAGGTATTCCACTGGATGAGTGCAGACCAGTTACTGCCCTAATTGCATCTTTGGTGATCTTAAATGGCTTATTCAACCATAGGAAATTGTCATGCACTCTACTCAATACATACCGAACCCATTCATCTTCTTCAAAACAGGGGAAATGAATGCACTGTACAAAATGCTTATCCCTGATGGCCTTAAACTGAGGTTTGATCTCAAAAGAATCATCTATCAACTATTTGTGATAGATATCTACCAACTTGGATTCCCCAAATTCTTCAATGTTCACGTGTATGTAAACCCTAATATCTTCGGTGTGCAAAACACCATGCGGAACACTAGAAAAAGCTCCTAGGGGATCTACTTCCAAGGATTTGTATGGATGTTTCTTAAATGTGGGGCGAGGTCTATCAAAAATATTTACTATATTTGGAGTAGCCATCATCAAACAATCTTACTGAAGAATATCAAGAATGAAGAATACCTTTTATGCAGTTTAGGGCACACGATGAAATCTGGATTGAGCTGTATGAAGACTCGTCTTGATCTTTTGGGAGAGGTTGTTTGCAGAGCTCGTTTTCTTTTCTTCTTGAATGCAGAATGAACAAATGCTTAATGAGACAACCCTTATATTGCTCCGCAAACCCTAATGTCAAGTTGCAATAAATGCTCGACCTAAATTATTTTGGTTTGCCTTATTCAGATGACTTGAAGAACTGGATCAATCCTGATCTTTAAACATCTTGTGGATCTTCCAAATCTTAACCACAGTTTGTTTGGATGCTTCCCTTATGAATCCTTCAATCCGCAGCTCTTCTTGTGCCAGTTCCAGCACCAATTGACTGGCTGGGGGAACAAGATTTTCTGTGTCTCCCCTTGAGCCAGAACTCACCTTTTAGTTTCTGGAAGGAATATCAGCACCAGAGTCTGGTGTGGATCCCACCTCTACATTCTCTGTACTTTTCTTCACCCAAATCTTGTTCATCTCACTTTTAATTTCATCCGCATTCACCTTTTGTTTACCTTTATCTTGATTCTGATGATGATATACCGGACCCTTTTGGTCCTGATTCTTGCTTCTACAGAATTTTGTAATATGACTGGATCTATTACAAATTTGGCAAACAACATTTCTCTGCATATTTGATTGATATCCTCTTGACCTACATTGATTAGCCATATGACCTATTCTATTGCATGCAAAGCATCTACCATTGAATGATTTGTTCATTTGCATATTTTTGCATTCATGAGATTTGTGACCATACCTTTTGCAGTTAAAACACTGTCTGGAGAAGGATGAATTAGTCTAATTCATTCTCTTTCTGCACTGATTAGCTTTGTGACCAAAGTGATTGCAGCTGTGGCAGTATCCATTGAAGGATGGATATCATTAAGCATTGGGTTGTCTTACCGGAGGTCTTCTAGGCCTGTTCCTTGGATTTTCTGATGCAAAATTCTTCTAACCAGATCCGGAGCTTTCTCCTTTCTCATATCCCAAACCACACTTGTCATCTGCCCTCTTTTGACTTCCAAGAAGAACTTCAAGTTGAGCAGAACTTATCTTGAATTTCTCTTTATATTCATTTGCTGTTTGAAGATCCCTTTTGAGAGAGACAATTTGATCCTCAAGTTTTTCTTCATTTTCTTTAGCATCTTCAAGATCAGATTCAAGATGTCTGATAATTCTATCTATTTGGTGGCAATCTTCTGATTTCTCCTTGAGAGATTGTCTTAGATTATCTTCAGTTTTTCTTTTCTCTTCAATCTCTTGGGTAAACTTCATAACTCTTGATTCCATTTCATGTCTTACCATAATGACTTATTTTGATAACTTTTCACATAACTTGGTTTTCTCAGTTAGCTATTCATTTGCATCATTAGCTTCACCTTGTCTTGCCAATTACTGAAGTAGCTCCTTTCTCTTTTTCATAGAGAGACTTAATTTGTCTTTTAATTCTCTCATGAAATCATCAGCCTATTTGAGTCTTTCCTTTAATTCATTGACTTCAGAGTTTGACTGTTCAAGATCCTCTAGGGCAGTCTTGAGTTGCTCCCTTAAACCATATGCATCCATTTGGATTCCCAGATCTTCCTTGAGCTATTAGACTCTGTTAGGAGAAAATTAGCTCTGATACCAATTATTGATAACTAAGAGGGGGGTGAATTAGTTATTCTAATTATTTCTTCTTTCTAAACTTTCTTATTAATCAATGCAGCATTAATTCAAACAAGAAAGCATAACCATGAAATGGAGATACACATGACCCAATATTTTTGACGTGGAAACCCTGTTAAGGGAGAAAACCACGGGGTGATTAACCCAAAGATTATTCTCTGTTAGAAGAATAAGGAAAAACAAAACGGCACTTGCCAATTAGGGCTCACTGCCCTAGCACACTACTCACAAGAGGCACACTACCTACAAGAGACTCAGTGTCTACAAAAAGAGTGTTATACAATACTTGAACTAATTTGGAGCATCTACAAATGCTGGAGTTCAGTTCCGGTTAGGCTCAGTACACTGATCTGGTGCACTTCATCTTTTCTCTTCTCTAATGCTGCTTTCCTTTCACATACCAGACCTTCCTTACTGCTTATGTTCTGCTCTTCTACTTTTATTCACACATAACTTACTTCCACAACACCCCTCACAACTAAATCCATCATGTATATATATCCGCACAAGTGATTTCATTACCTTTCAAGTCGACACTCGGAATAGTCAATTCTTTTCAAAAACTCTGATCTGTCGGCTAAATCCTTGCACACCAAGTAATGCGAATCAAGCATATACTTGTAGAAGTCATCAATCATGTTGGCCAAACATAATTTATGCCTTAAGAATCTTTTCCATCATCAGTAACACATCCGGAAAATAGTCTGATGTTCTGTTAATCAGTTCTTCCTCTGTTCACACTGTCACTCAGGAACCCGGTACTCAAGTATTCATATCCTTTACCTCATCTATCACCGGAGGCTAAATCCTTGGAATCTATCACTCAAGGTAGTCCTCTTGACTTCCCCAAATCTACACTTCACCAAGATACTTCCTCTGAGAGATCCAAACCTATCTGTCGGACCTTGCCACATGCTTTGTTCTTGTTTACCGGACCACAATATTCTTCACTCTGACTTCCGGTAGAGACACACCATGTCCTGTGGATGTGTGGGATGAACTTTGTTGCCATCAATGACAACAATCATGAATCCATATAGTGTCTGTTGCCAACACTATGAACCTATATCTGTAACTAGGATGAAAATAAAAAATGAGAAATCAACTACACACATTAGGGTGGGATGGACAAAATTTAATGTAGGGTTTCTTTTCTAATTTTTAAATGTAATATTTCTTAAGGTGGAGAGCATTGATGGTCTCACCAAACTCCACAAGTTTCAAGATTCATAAGAGGAAAATGTCATTACTAACATCTTCCTTGACAAGGTATGGATTGATTCAATTTGGTTAAGTTTTTAACCTTCATCGACTCTTTTAACAATTAAATTATCAATTCTAAGCATAAGGTCTCCAACCTTAATGGATCAAGGAGATAATTTCTTGTATTTTTTATTGAACCAAGTTAAATAAGCTTCTTGTATTTGGACCAATTTTGGTTGTTTTCATCTAGCATATCAATCTCCACTAACCTGGAAGCTCAATACTCCTCATGATCAAGAAGGCCTCGAAATGAGATATAGAGGCTACATCCAAATGAAAAACTACCTCTGTTCCAAATATGATTTTAAAGATGGTTTCTCTGATGTGTGTTCGTAGACTAGTTCTATAGACCAAAAGAGCGAGGCATAGGTGTAGGTGTTAATCTTGTTTCAAATATCTAACAATTTTTACTAATACAAAATTAAATGTTTTTCTATTGGATTTTGCTTATCCATTTTCCATAAGATAATAAACTAAGGAAAAATTATGGTTAATATGAAATTACTCATATAATTCTCTTATTTATAGATTTTGAAGGATAAGGAATTTTCTATAATGATGACTTATGAGACTCAAAATCTACAAGTGATTTGGTTTAGTATAAAAATCTATTAACCATCCCCAAGATGGTAGTTAGGGGCTTCCCTCTACCTACTTTGTAAATTACTTAGTTCTCATTATGATAAAGGTATGGATACTAGTTGATGGTAGTGAAATCGTTCCAAGAAGGTATTGGTATCCTTCCAGGAAGTAGTGAAATTTCATATTGCATATCATATTCATATTATGCTCTTCACATATTCATCTTCACAAATTCATACTCCACTTAGATTAACTAGGTTTGTTATATATACATGATATTACATTGATTATATTACAAGTCAGCCAATACAACAAGAGTATTACAATTTACAAGTCGGCCAAATATCTTGAACATCATGAAAGTTGTAGAGAGAAAGCCTTAACATGAATTCCACGCAAGACTAGGAAGGGGAACACGCCTTGCAAATTCCAACACTTGCTTAACTTGGTCCTTAACATCCTTCACATCATCCTTCAAGGAATAACATCTGCACATTACACACAATTGAAATAGGTCACCCCTAAGCAAGAAAACATGAAACTTGTAGCACATCGGCCTTTACAATCTTGGCGGTACTCATGAATGATTAAACATTACTTGTTCATCTTCTAGATGAGTTGGCATGACCCATAAAACATCTCCAAACACTCCTGGGACTCCACATAGTAATAACTTTTGGGCGTGCATCATCAATCATGTGTTCTGAGAACAACCAAGCATCTAGAACCATCTGTAGCTCACTATCACTTGGAAAACAGAAATTACAGACCATCAAAGCATCTAAAACTCATATGGATGCACTCATACACTACTCTAAACATATCCTCAAAACCACACAGCCATATCTATTTCTATATAGAAATATGAAGCATTCCAACAATCCTTCATCATCACATTATTCTGCCAGAGCAAAGACCGGAACTCTGTCACTTGTAAATTTTACTACTTAAGCTATAATGACTTGAACTCTTGGATAACACCTTCAGAATATACTGAACTCAACTTCTGAACTGCATGATCTTATCTTCAAATCCAGAGGAGTGTAGAGCATTTTGCTAGGCAATCTTCCAGGTAACTTCCTGTAGCATAAACCTTTACCAACTTCTCGAGACCAGAACCTTCTTATAGCAACATATACTTCCTTAGGATAATCGGTAAAGAGAATACAACATCAACAACATCTTCACTGTATCAGAATTAATGCTTCTAATTCCCATCTTAATATATCATCATGAAATCATTCTTGCTAACCACAAACATGCTCAATACAACTTCACTTAACATTAATCAAGGCATGACATCCAACCATGAGCATCAACAACCAACAATGAACATCAAAAATCATCATCATAAGCATCCAAGCATAGTGTTGACATCAAAGACAACCACACAACCACATCAGTGACAATCTTAGGTTACATGTGTGAATGCTCATTAGTGTTGACATCAATGATAACCATACAACTACATCAGTGACAGCCATATATTCATCAATCTCCCCCTTTGGCATTGATGGCAACACACACTTGCTCATTCTCCACCTTTGACATCAAGGGAAAAGGGTAACTTGTTGGGAATTAAGGTGTCTCAACCTTGCAATTCCTAGCATTGATTTATTATTTATTTGCCTATGATGTAATTTGTGTTGCACATCCTATTTTGTCATTTAGTGTGAAGTGGCATGGTGAGTTGTCACTCAACTTGGAAGGTGACTAGGATGGTCAACTCATCCCATGTGGATATAGGCATCCCATTTGAGGTGGCACTAATATGCCATGTGTCAGCATCTTGTGGTATGATAGATGTATTATTGTGTATGACATAATCTATGACACGTAAGAGCCAAGTATAGAGATTCTTGGGACAAGTGAAGACAAGTGTTGTAAAGTATCTTTGCATGTGGAGAAGGCATATTTGGGTGCCCAAGTTGGGCTATGACATATTGTAAGAGGAATATGATATATTTAGCCTTATATGATGGATTCTCTTACAACATTTAAGGTTGTTATGTTGCGCAGATTTTATGACAGCTTTAAGATGCGTAAGAGCATCTATCATAGCTATTTTTAGCCTGGAGCACTCCATTCTTGGGAAGTCAAATCTACCATGTATGATAAATGTAAGAGAGGTATTTGCATCTTGGACAAGTGTCCTTTGATGTGGGAAAATGTCCATGTGGCCAAGATGGACCCCCATCTCTAGAAGCTTCCTATTTATGCCTTGTAACTCTATATAATGCATTGTTTTGGAGTTGTAGTCACATAGTGTTTTGTACAGGTACTGTTATGCTGGTGTAATTACTCCAGAAATGACATTTACAAACTCCTAGAAGAACTTGCATTACAAGTGTATTGTAAACATTATTAGTTTGGGATAATACATTGTGCAGGTTTTGGAGTGGGTTTTTTTACCTGAAAAGGTTTCCCCACAGTATATCTTGTGTCACTTTCTTTATGTGTTGTGTTGCTACTGTAATCTTCATGTTATGTGTTTAACATTGCTGCAACTGTAAGGATTAAAAAGAATTTGCATACTATTCCCCTCATTAGATTGGTGTAGGAAGTGTGTTCCATGTACCTTGCTTCCTTTCAGTTGGTGTCAGAGCTTGATCACTTGTGATCCTAGTTGTTGGGTAGGGGTTTTTTGAGCTAATCTTCAATTGAGTGGGAGTCTGTGCAAAGTATTATGTGATCTTGTTGCAGCAAGAAGATAACAAGCACATCCAGTAGAATAGAGTTGGAAAAGTTTAAGGGCAGCAATTTCAAGTTGCAGAATCTCAAAATGGAAGACATGCTTGTTGAAAAAGGTCTATGGGAAGTAATTTCTGGCACAAAACCAATGGCAATGCCTCAAGATGAATGGGATCTCAAAGATCATAAAGCTAAGGGTCTTGTGAGACTCTATTTAGCTAATTCTGTCATGTTGAATGTTCATGAAGAGAAGACTGCAAAAGAGTTGTGGAAGAAACTTGGTGACGTTTATCAGGCTAAATCCCTGGTAAACAAGTTATTCCTATGGAAGAAGTTGTATTCTCTAAGGATGGATGATAGAGGATTGGTTATAGATCACCTAAACTATTTTAACATGCTAGTTGCACAGTTGACATCCGTTGGTGTAAAGATGGAGGAGGAGGACCGTTGCATGACCTTGCTTTATTCTTTGCCAGACTCGTGGGACCACCTTGTCATGTGGCCATTGGGAGTACTACAACCACCTTCAAGATGGATGAAGTGGTGTCTTTGCTATTATCTGAAGAGATGCGGAGAAAGTCTTCAGAATTGGCAAAGGAGGCTCTTGCAGTTCATGGTAGACCCAAAGAGAAAGGGAAAAAGAAAGACAAGAAAGCTGAAAAGGGAAAATCTAAATCCCATGGGAGATCCAAATCTCCTGGAAAGTCCAAGGCACTTTGTTGGAAATGTGGTAAATCTGGGCACTTCTAAAATGAGTGTAAAGAGGAGAAGAAGAAAAGGAAGAAAAACATCTCTAATTTTGATTCTGACAAGTCACAAGATGATGGTGATGCTTTTGTTGCAGCCTTGGCCACCCATGCATTAGAAGATGTGTCGTTGATTGACTCTGGTTCTTCTTTCCACATGACCTCACATCGAGGTTGGTTTACAAAGTATGAAGAATACGATGGTTGGAATGTGTACTTGGGTGATGACTCTCAACTGAAGATAGTCAGCTATGGAAGAGTCTTGATCCAATTCCCTAATGGACGAGTGAAGGGGATCAATGGGGTTATACACATCCCCAGTTTAGCATGAAACCTACTCTCTGTAAGTAAATTGAATGATGCAAGTGTGTAGGTTGTCTTCTCAGGTGGAGGATGAAAGATGATGAGAGGAGCTATGGTGCTTACTAAGGGTACTCAGAGATGTACTCTGTTTCAGCTAGATGCATGCACTACTCGGTGCAATAGTTCTTTTGTTTTGAAGAAAAGACCTTTAGATTCTTCTTCCTCACCATTGGAACCCGCAGCAAAAAAGTGTGTTGCTTCTACTTCTGATGGTAGTGCTTTCTGGGTACCTAAGGGTGCTCATGCTTTGGAAATGAAACTTCTTGCTGAAAAGACAATATTGTGGCATAAGAGACTTGGTCACATTGGTGAGAAGGGTCTTAGAGCCTTGAAAAATAAAAACCTCATCAAGGGGTTAAATGATTGTAATCTTGAGTTTGACTTTTGCGAACATTGTGTATATGAAAAACAAAATCATGTTCAGTTTTACTCAAGTTCTCATAAGTCTTTTAGTATGTTGGATCTTATTCATTCTAATGTGTTTGGTCCTGTGAATGTTCCTTCTATTTCCAAATCATTATATTTTGTATCATTCATTGATGATTACAGTAGGAGGACATGGATTTATTTTCTTAGAAGCAAATCTGAAATCTTTAGTCAGTTCAAAGAGTTTAAAGCTTTTGTAGTGAATCAGACTAGTAAAAAGATTAAGTATTTGAGAACTGATAACAGCGGTGAGTTTTGTTCCATAGAGTTTGACAAGTTCTGTAAAGAACATGGGATTGAAAGACATAAGACAACTCCATACACCCCGCAACAAAATAGAGTTGCAAACAGGATGAACAAAACTTCGAAGGAGAGGGCTAGGAGTATACTTAGTGGTGCTAGCCTTGAATAAAAGTTTTGGGCTGAAGCTGTAGCCATTGCTTGCTACCTGGTTGACAAGTCTCCTACTTCAATGCTCATTGATAAGACACCCATTGAGGTGTGGTCTGGTAAGAAGCCTTCATTAAGTCATCTTTGTATTTTTGGTTGTGAGGCATATGCACATGTGCCTAAGGAGAAGAGGTCAAAATTGGAGAACAAGGCAGTTAAGTGTATCTTCATTGGCTATGGTGTCGGTGTGAAAGGGTACAAGCTTTGGGATCCTGTGGCCAAGAAAGTGTTGTATAGAAGAAGTGTTATTTTCAAAGACGTATCTCCTTCTGTTGTTTTATAGCCAAAAGAAAAAGAAAAGAAAGAGGATGTGGTTCAGTTTCCTACTACCCCTAAGAAGACTTAACTGAAAGACCATGTTGGACATGATGATGAGGAGAGCTCTAGCAGCTCTAAAAGTTTAGAAGAAGTAGAACCTCCACATCAACCTTTGAGGAGGTCCACACGAATCAGGAAGCAACCTAATAGGTTTGGTTATTCATTGATTGATTCTAGTTGTGCTTTTGCCTTGATTTCTAACACTAATGAGCCTAGAACTATGAAAGAGGCTATGGGTATGAAAGATGTAGGTTCCTAGAATGAGGCCATGGAAGATGAGATGGCTTCTTTGGAAAAGAATAAAACTTGGGACTTGGTGTCTTTGTCTGATCGATGGAAACCTGTTGGATACAAATGGGTGTTCAAGAAGAAATTTGGTGTAGATGGTAGTGTTGAGAAATATAAGGCTAGATTGGTTGCAAAGGGGTATTCACAATTGGAGGGAATTGATTATGGTGAGATTTTCTCTCCCGTTGTAAATTTGACATATGTTCAGTTCCTGTTATCTCTTGCAGTAGCCTATGATTTAGAAGTGGAACAAATGGATATGAAGATAGCTTTCCTTCATGGTGACTTGGAGGAAAAAATTTACATGTCACAGCCAGAGCACTACATAGTGAAAGGTAAAGAAAATTTGGTTTGCAAGTTAAAGAAGTCTTTGTATGGATTGAAACTGTATACACCTAAAATTGGCATGACTCTACTTAAATAAATATTTTTAATATTTATTTCATCATTCACATTCTTCTATCAATAAATAAATATATTTATTTATTTATCTAATTCATCTCCTCTCATTTAATTAAATAAATTACATTTTATTTAATTAATTATATTCATTTACAAATCAACTCCATTCTTCTAAACAATTAAATAATTTTAATTATTTAATTAAAATCTCTTATTCTTCCAAATTTAAATAAAATGCAAATTTTATTTAAATAAAATCTTAAATATCCACTAAATAAAATATATTTTTATATTTTATTTTATTCTTCAAAAATCCTCACAAAATAAAATATATTTCTATATTTTATTTATTCCTCTCAATTATCTACAAAATAATTAAATAAAATCTGTTTATTTAATTATGCCTTCTTATCTTCACAAAAATCATTCTTATCTTCCAAAAATACTTTCCTCTTGTCACACAAAAGCAAAAGCTGAGTTACAAAAGCAAAATCAGTTTTAAAGCACCTTTAAAGCAAATCTTCTCTCAAATTAGAAAAATAAATTCTAATTTAATAAAATCAAATCTCATCCTCATCAAGAGAGTAGTTAACTCAAACAAAGCTGCTTTTCAAATGACATGTGTCCTTCTTCCATTTGTTACACATTCCTCAACAAGCCTCCTCCATTGATCTTTCCTTTTCTTCTCAACCATTGATCTTCCCTCACTCTCTTCTATAAATACAACCTTCTTCTCTTCAAAAAAAATTTGGATTTTGTGTAAACTTATGCTGCAGAGATACCGACGCGCCTTTGGCACCCCTACTCCCATTTGAGCATCCATCATTCACAATCCATTTCTGTATTTGAAGCTCACCTTCAAATACACAAGTATCCAAGCCATTCTTACTTTGTCATCTTCAACAAGCAAACAAGCGACAACTTCTGAGGGCTTCACAAACAAGATCAAAGGAAGATAGGTGAACTACGGAAGGCAAAAGGTAAAAGAGTTTCGTAAGTATTTTAGTTCATTTTAATCTCTTTCTCCTTCATATTTAGTAGATGTTTAGGTTTCATTTTTCATTGATTTGAATAACCTATTTTCCCCCTCACATTTTGGCACCCACCGTGGGGCTTTTTTTGTTTTTTGCAAATTTGTGTAGTAAAAATTTGTGTTTCTCTAAACCCCATTATCGATTTTTGCAAGGATCTATCAAAAGGTGACCTCCTGGGCTGAAACTGACATCACCAATGTGCTCAGAAGGGTCAAAAACCTTAGAATCGCCTGTTAATTCACAAAAATTAGAGACTAAAAAAAATCTCTGTGATTTTTTGATGGTGCATCCTTTTATCCAGTGGTCCAAAGGGTGCTTCTACAGGGTGTGTTGCTTTATCCAGTGGTCTGAAAGGTGTTTCCGCGTCCTTTTATCTAACTGTCCGAAGAGCTTTTCTGTAAGGTGCATCGCTTTATCCAACGGTCCGAAGAGCGCTTCCACAGGGTGCATCCTTTTATCCAACGGTCTAAAGGGTGCTTCCGTAGGGTGCATCGCTTTATCCAACTGTCTGAAGGGTGCTCCCACATCCTTTTATCCAACTGTCCTAATAATTTTTTTTCAGGGTGCATCCTTTTATCTAGCGGTCCGAAGGGTGCTCCCACAAGGTGCATCATTTTATCCAGCAGTCTGAAAGGTGCTTCCGCATCCTTTTATCCAGTGGTCCAAAAGGTGCTTCCATAGGGTGTATTGTTTTATCCAACAATTCTCCATCTTACCTTCTTCTACATGCCATAAGGGTGGTATCTTTTTCTTTTTGCATAACAGGAGCATACGAACTCGTAATCGCGCAAATAAACACTCGTTGGAAAGGTAATTCTGTAAACTTCACAATGGAGTAGGTTTGATCAACTGATTTTATTATTTTGTCAGCTATTTTTATAGTCAAAGTTTAGCTATCTTTCCAAGCTTAAATCTAGCATTTTTTCTTGGAAACTAATGATTTATCTGTGCAGCTTGACTTAACCACTTGTCAAAGAAAGGAGCAACAAAAATTCTGATATATCTTCTACAGGATTGGGAGCTGGATAGTTTTATTTTCCTTAACAGACACATCATAGATTAACTAGGGGAAAAGTAAAACAATGTGTGCATGCAAACTTCACATAGTTCATAACTAGGAAGGAAGTAACTGAATCTTATTGCTATTGGTGCATTGTTGATTTATTTTCTAGTTTAATCACTACTGTATTTTGCAAACAGAAAATGAACAATGCTATGTCTTAATCACTTTCAAAGTTAACAATCAGAAAAATGAACAATGCTATGTTTTAATCACTTCCAAGTTAACAATCATGTGAGTGCACAAGTAGATTAACTCATTTAGTTTTTCTATTTTTAACTAGGTTGGATTAACCACTGTACTCTGTGCTTGTGAATGACAATAGGCTTATGCTCTCCCCTTAACTGGGTGATCAAAGTGCCAGACTTGTCATTCTTTTTGTCAATCCTTTAGGGGGGCCTGCCCTTGGATGCACACTTGTCCAAGTGGGAACGACCCTGAGTGGTAACAGGCTAAAGCCAAGCCCTACCAAGCCACTTAAAATAAATTGTGCTTGGGGTGAAAACCTTAAGCAACGAGTGCTGTTGTGTTACACCGATGGCCAACCTCCCCCAAAACCCTCATAGGTGTAACCCTTTGAGGCTAGGAGACTCCATAATGGAGAGTAGCGCTGCCACATGTGTAACCACTCGAACAGTTGCCCTAACTAAGAACTAATTGTGTAGCAAGCCAAAAACCCCTATTTGTTGATGTAAAAGGTGGAGCTCTTGAAGCGGCCTCGATTCAAGTGACTCTTAGTAGAGGTAGCAGGGACAATCCTAAGGTTTGGTGTGGGTACAAGCCTAAGGAAACCTAAATCTGGTATGCATGAGAAGTGAGTGCCATGGAGGGGAGCCGGTGCTACCAGATTCTAGAGCTACAGGCTTTGAGTGGCATAGCTAGAGGATTCAACGAATATTGTCTCATCCAGCCTAGGTTGTACTTGTTTCGAGTCATAATAGTCCAAAAACACAAAAAAAATATAAAAAGATAAAAATCATGGAAAACTTCTATGTGTTTGCTGTGTTTTTGCCATAACTGAACATCAGAATTATCACAAACACCAAGTTTTTCAAACCAAAAATGGCAAAAATCCTGAAAATGATCCAAAAATTCCAAAAATTTAGAGAAAACAAGCAATTTAGCTAGAGTTGCGCATCCGCACTGATATTTTGTGCATTTGACTCAACTTTCTGTACATTTAACATTTGTTGTGGCACATTTAAACTTCTGCCAGTGTTGCGCATTTGATCTGACTTCTTGCGCATTTACTCTGACTTCTTGTGCATTCACTCTAACTTCTGGCGCATTTATTGCTAATCATCCAAACCAGTAAGTTTTTCTAGTTTTGTGTCAATGGCAAACCAATTAGAATATATTAGTCAAAAACTCCAATACCTGAAATTGTAAATAAGCTTAGATCCCTCGCCCCAAAATTGTATAGCAATTTCTCAACAATTCCAAGTCCTAGAACAACAAATGGCAATCTTGCAAGCTGAACGTGCCAGTACTAGCTATGCCTCGTCCCAAAATCATACCTTCTTTTCCCGTCTTAACGATACTATTGACAGGGCAACCGCCATCTCAAGGGTGAAATCATATACCACTCCTACTAGTCCTCCTTCACCACCTTCTAAGACACATATTCCAAAACATACCAATCCTATGCCAACACCACTATGGAGTTCCTCAAACTCTAAATGGATGACCAAAAAGGAATCAGATGAGTGGTGGGAAAAATGTTTTCCAAATTTATACAGCAAAAGAAAAGCTAAGGAGAAAGCCAAATCAACTCATCCATTACCTCATCCATGTACTCCTACACCTACGAAGGATGTGATCCAAGGACTACCAGTAGAGAGTCAACCATGTCCCCAAATTTCGGTCCTTGACCTTACCAAAGATTCTTCCAATCCCATGTCAAATCCTACAACACCTTCATGTCATCTGCAAACCCTTGAGCTTATCGAAGAACATCCTACCATGAACCAAAGTCAAAGTCCATTGAACATCCATGTTGTCACCCAAGAATCTATCCAAGAGCTGTCCACTTCCATTCAAGAAGACCAAGAACTATGTCAAGAGCACACCTTAGAGCATGTGGAAACATCCACCCCTAGTCTAAGTCAAGATCAAATCACTTTCATGCAACCTATCCATAATATGTGTCTTTTTTATGATCAAGATGATATCCATAATAATGAACCTCTCCATGAGTCACTTGATCCTATCCATCTCCCAACAACTATACATGAGAAGGAAATCCAATTCCAACCCATCCATAACCTTTATATTTTCTATGTTCAAGATACTATCTTTGATGAAGAAGCTATCCACGAGCAACTTGATCCTATACATGAGAAGGAAATCCAATTCCAACCCGTTCATAATCGATACCTTCTCTATGATCAAGATACTACCTTTAATGAAGAAGATGTCCATCAACAACTTGATCCCATACCCCTTCATGAGCAAGAAACCTCCATTACTTCTATCCCTCTTACATCTAATCCCATCCATGATCCAACAACTTCCGCTTCCTCTGATGAGACACTTGCCTCCCAAATGCACATGAATGATCAACCCAATAACTTTGATCCTAAAGAGCATAATGATGACCAAGATTCTAGTGATCCTTCACCATCCATTATTGACCAAGCTACAAATCCATTGTCTTATATCCTTGGGTTTACTACCTTCATGCATGAATGTTCTTCCATAGAACACCAACAACCATTATCTGCTATCTCGCCTTCCTCATCCAATACAGAACTCACTACTAGTGCACCTATACATAATCCCATGGTCCACCGCATACTCCAGAATATGAACTATCAAGGTAAAGGCTTAGGCCTTCATGAACAAGGTATTTTGGAACCTATCTATGTCAATGTTCCTCCACCTTCATACGGCCTTGGATACATACCCAAAGGTGAGAAATCTCAAGATGTTGGTACTTCCTTCACTCCTCCTAAGTCTACTACTTTCCATCGCAAACCCTATCGTATCCCCAAAACATATGTCGCCATTCCACCTCCATCATCCTACATTTGTCAAAAGCATGTGACCTTACACCTTCCACCATCCAATCTACCTCCGCTACTTCCAACTCCTAATAGCCCTCTATGCATCCTACCACCACTTCTTCCAACACCTTATCCATCCATCTATGAATCCTCTAAATATCCCAATCATGGCCAACAAATGCACATATTGTCTAAACAAGGAGCTTTCACCAACCTCACTTCCACCATCCCACGAGGATTCAATGACAAATATGTGGATGCCTCTACCTATAAAGTCACAAATCCTAAGAGTCCTCATGACCTAGGATATAAAAGCCAAGAATCAAAGAATTATCCATATCAAAAGCTACATACACCCACACACCTCAATGCCAAAATGAAAAAGGTGTGGGTCCCCAAGCAACAACTAATTACTTCTAAAGTTGTATAAACGCCACATATACCCAAGCCCATACCTTCACAGGCAAAGTCTAAAAGTAAAATGCTTTGGGTACCTAAGCAAAAAGTGCTCAAGTCAAATGAGGCATCCACCTCTAAAGCATCCCAACCATCCACTTTCTCCTTTTCCATACAAAAATTGCATTCCATTCAAAAGTATCAAATCCTTCCATCCCACATGACAAACAAAAATTAAAACAATGTAAAGTCTATGTGGGTCCCTAAAGGCCTATATCATTCATCCACCAAGAAAAACTCTCCATTGCTTCCTATACCACCTTCCTATCATCAAATTCAATGTTTATCACAGTATGTGCAACTGTTGGTCATGGTTCCCTTCCATTCCACAACACTTCCATATAACTCCATCTCCCCTCCCTTCCACTACTATCCTACATATCTTCCTCATCCTATGATCCATGCTTTTGCATAAACTTTCCTTCCATCCTTGCATAAGTCTTGTATTCTGCATCATCACCCACTATCGTACCTTCCATAATCCACTATCGACCTACTTCGTCTCACTTTCATGCAATCCCCTACCAACATCTATGAGCACACTTGACATGGTCCATGCAACGACATCTTTCTAGAGGGACTATCACCTTTCAAGGAACTAGATACTAGAGTCCCTCTCTTCCATATTCTACCTTCTCCAAATATTCAAAAAAAAAAGAAAAGAAAAGAAAAAATGAAAAAAAGTAAAAAAAAATCCCTTCATCCAATGGTGAAAATCTGGCAAACAAAGGCCTTGGATAAGTACCATGATGAAAACCTGGCAAATAGGCATCATGTGTAAGTTGATCTCCTACGTCACCTACACTTGGGGGTACCTTGTCTCATCAGCATATCACTCTTCTCCTATCAATTTCCTTTCGTACCATTTCCTATCATATCCTTCTATCCATTGCATACCTATCCTGTCAAGTCTATCCATCCAGATCTTCCTTTCCTCTGTTTTTGATCTTGATAAAGATTGGGGGCACAATGTTGACAAATGTTTTAGATGTCTCTTGACATACCTTATCCCTCCAAAACCATGCAAATCCTTCATTATCCTCTCATCCTCCTCCTTTGTCTTAAGCATTGTCATGAAAAATCCTAAGTATGTTACCAACAATGGGGCACGTTTTTCCTATGTGACATAGTCCTTGGAGATCAGATCCTTGTTTCCTTCTACCTACCCTACCATTGATCCCCTATTGCCCATCCATCTACCTATCCGTGGTGTTTCCCTTGTCATCAGTATCTATCATTAAGACTATCCAAAATTCTTATCCAGTATCTTGTCCACAGTGTCAGCCTAGCATAGCCTCTGTCATCAGTGTTATCTGTTCCATACCTGAGCCATATATGTTCCATGTCTGATCCCTATCTGGTCCATATCATGTCTCATCTGATCCATATCTTAGGTCCATCAGGGTTCTTCCTGAACTACGTTACCTCTGCGTCGTCACGTAGGCAAGACCATTATCAATGAGCCCCCAAGGCTCCACTACCCATCCATTCATGTCCTCCAGTCCATCCATGTCGGCACCTTTCACCAAGCAAAGCATGCACAGTAAAGCCCGCTTCCAAACAAAAAGTTCTTGACACAAAGCTTAAACCTGTCCAAAAGCAAAGCAGAGTACTATACCGAAATACTCAAGCTAATTCTATATCAATTATGGCAAAAAGACACATCTAATGCAAGAATGTTTTGTGAACAGGTTAACTTACAAAGTCTTGGATTTTTGTCATTATGTCTTCCTATGCTACTCGAGGATGCCAAAAGCTAGAGATGCTATGATGGGGGCATAATCATTTTCTTTGTCTGCTGCTTGTGGATTAAACTTTAGTAATGTGATGACTTTCTGTCTAACAACATGTTCAGCAAATGATCATCGAGGACTTCAGAGGTCTGAACATGAACAAGGGCAATTCTTATCTGTTGAAACGCAAGAAATACTCAGGTCATCTAGATTCAAGTTTGACTAGATGCTTGTATTAACTTACTATATCAAAATCCATGTAAGCGATACTCAGGTCATCTCGGTCTAATTATACCTAGATGCTTGTATTTTCTTACAACATAATAAAGCCCAATGATGAAATAAGCACTCCAAAATACTTGCTATATCAAGATGACAAATATCCATATCCATATTGTATCCAATTGTAGTTCATATCCATATCCATATCCATAACACATCCAATTGCACTCCATATCCCATCCAATAAAGATCCAAAATGCAGCGAATCAATGTTTACAAAAGCTTGTGATTTCTTCTATCGATCAAATTTCTATCTATCTTCATATCTCTTATCAATAGTTCTAGCTGTCAATCCGAGCGGTGATCAAAATGCAAGTCTATCCTTAATTCATATCAATCGAGTTAAGCCAATCTTGTCAAATTATCCAATCACAATCAGCAGTCTTGATCCTAATCTTGTTGTAAACCATATCAACCAGTCATAACTATCCTTCGTGTTGCTCTAGGGATATATTGTTCCCCACCATGACAACACTATCGTATATCGTTATCATATCAAATGTCTTAGACAGGATGTTGCATTGTCGAAACCAGACCCGGAGTCTTATACGACATGTTTCATTCCTGAAACCAGACATCATCGATCATTTCCTGGGTTTACTGCTTGACAGGGGCAATACCTTGTTTGTTCTTGTATCATTTGTGCATACTAGCTTACTTGCTTGTGTGTGTCATCTTTTTTGCATCCCATATCATTCACCTCTTTCTTTTGCATCCAACCATTTCTTCTCATTGTGAGATTGTCCGTCTCACGCCTTCTTCCTTCTCCCCGTCCAATCTCCCAAGGGGGCATCTTGTCGTTAAACTTGTACCAGGGGCAAACTGAGGCATGTATCACTGTCAAAAATTCTTATTCTTTGAAACAACATGATAAAACACATTGCATCAAAGAGGGGCAAAATGTATACACCTAAAAATGGTATGACTCTACTTAAATAAATATTTTTAATATTTATTTCATCATTCACATTCTTCTATCAATAAATAAATATATTTATTTATTTATCTGATTCATCTCCTCTCATTTAATTAAATAAATTACATTTTATTTAATTAATTAAATTCATTTACAAATCAACTCCATTCTTCTAAACAATTAAATAATTTTAATTATTTAATTAAAATCTCTTATTCTTCCAAATTTAAATAAAATGCAAATTTTATTTAAATAAAATCTTAAATATCCACTAAATAAAATATATTTTTATATTTTATTTTATTCTTCAAAAATCCTCACAAAATAAAATATATTTCTATATTTTATTTATTCCTCTCAATTATCTACAAAATAATTAAATAAAATCTTTTTATTTAATTATGCCTTCTTATCTTCACAAAAATCATTCTTATCTTCCAAAAATACTTTCCTCTTGTCACACAAAAGCAAAAGCTGAGTTACAAAAGCAAAATTAGTTTTAAAGCACCTTTAAAGCAAATCTTCTCTCAAATTAGAAAAATAAATTCTAATTTAATAAAATCAAATCTCATCCTCATCAAGAGAGGAGTTAACTCAAACAAAGTTGCTTTTCAAATGACATGTGTCCTTCCATTTGTTGCACATTCCTCAACAAGCCTCCTCCATTGATCTTTCATTTTCTTCTCAACCATTGATCTTCCCTCACTCTCTTCTATAAATACAACCTTCTTCTCTTCAAAAAAAATCTGGATTTTGTGTAAACTTATGCTGCAGAGATACCGGCGCGCCTTTGGCACCCCTACTCCCATTTGAGCATCCATCATTCACAATCCATTTTTGTATTTGAAGCTCACCTTCAAATACACAAGTATCCAAGCCATTCTTACTTTGTCATCTTCAACAAGCAAGCAAGTGACAACTTCTAAGGGCTTCACAAACAAGATCAAAGGAAGATAGGCGAACTACGGAAGGCGAAAGGTAAAAGAGTTTCGTAAGTATTTTAGTTCATTTTAATCTCTTTCTCCTTCATATTTCGTAGATGTTTAGGTTTCATTTTTCATTGATTTGAATAACCAAATTTCCCCCTCACAAAAACAATCTCCTAGGATGTGGTACTTGAAGTTTGATGCCTTTGTGTTGTCTATTAGATTTCTAAGATTGAAATCAGATCATTGTGTGTATTACTAGTTTGACAATGATCGTATTCTCATTATTGCATTGTATGTTGATGATATGTTGCTAATTAGGAATGGTAAGAATATGATTTCTGATTTGAAGTCTCAGTTGTCAGCACAGTTTTAAATGAAAAACTTAGGGCCAACCAGTTACATTCTGGGGATGGAGATCAGAAGAGACAGAGCAAATAGAAAACTTTGGCTAGGCCAAAGTAAGTATGTTAACACTATGTTGGAGAGATTCAGTATGGTGGATTGCAGACCGTTGACTGCTCCTGTTACAATGGGGACAAAGTTATCTGTTGATGATTGTCCAAAATCTCCTTCTGAGATAGAGGATATGAGTAGAGTGCCTTATGCTAGTGTAGTTGGCAGCTTGATGTATGCTATGGTCTGTACAAAACTAGACATTGCCCATGTAGTGGGAGTCCTTAGTCAGTTTATGGCTAACCCTAGACAGGTACATTGGGATGCAATGAAGAGAGTGTTTAGATATTTGAGGGGTACTTCTGAGTATTCCTTATGTTATCATGGTTATCCTACTAGACCTTAGCATTCTGTGAGTATTCGTGGATTTGTGGATTCTAATTGGGCAGGGGACATTGACAGCAGGAGCTCCACCAGTGCTTATGTGTTTACCATGTTTAGTGGTGCTATTAGTTGGATGAGTAAGCGACAACCTATGGTTTCTTTGTCCACGATAGAAGTAGAGTACATGGCAGCAACTCGTGCTTGTAAGGAAGCCATTCGGCTTAAGAGGTTGTGTTCAAATGTTGGTTTTGATGCAGGACATATTACTATCCATTGTGACAATCAAAGTGTGATTTGCTTAGCAAAGAATCCTGCTTTCCATGCCAGAACAAAGCACATTGATGTTCAGTTTTAGTTTGTTTGAGATATTGTAGAAGATGGGAAGGTGATGTTGGAAAAGGTTAACACTTTGAAGAATGTTGCAGATGCATTGACTAAACCTATGGGAACAGATAAGTTCAGATGGTGTTTGGAGTCTATGTGCCTTTTGGCCCCTAGCAGTTAAATTTTGTATTTCTAGGCTCTTGCAAGGTGTTTGACAAGTGGGAGAATGTTGGAAATTAAGGTGTCTCAACCTTGCAATTCCTAGTATTGATTTATTATTTATTTATTTATTTATTTGCCTATGATGTAATTTATGTTGCACATCTTGTTTTTTCAATTAGTGTGAAGTGGCACGGTGATTTGTCACTCAACTTGGAAGGTGACTAGGATGGTCAACTCATCCCATGTGGATATAGGCATCCCATTTGAGGTGGCACTAATATGCCATATGTCAGCATCTTGTGGTATGATAGAGGTGTTATTGTGTATGACATAATCTATGACGCGTAAGAGCCAAGTATAGAGATTCTCGGGACAAGTGAAGACAAGTGTCATAAAGTATCTTTGCATGTGGAGAAGGAATATTTGGCTGCCGAAGTTGAGCTATGACATTTTGTAAGAGGAATATGCTATATTTAGCCTTGTATGATGGATTCTCTTACAACATTTAAGGTTGTTATGTTGGGCATATTTTATGACAGTTGTAAGATGCGTAAGAGCATCTGTCATAGCTATTTTTAGCCTGAAGCGCTCCATTCTTGGGAAGTCAAATCTGCCATGTATGACAGATGTAAGAGAGGTATTTGTAGCTTGGACAAGTGTCCTTTGATGTGGAAAAATGGCTATGTGGCCAAGATGGATGCCCATCTCTAGAAGCTTCATGTTTGTGCCTTGTAACTCTATATAATGCATTGTTTTGGAGTTGTAGTCACATAGTGTTTTGTATAGGTACTGTTATGCTGCCATAATTACTCTAGAAATGACATTTGCAGACTCCTGGAAGAACTTGCATTGCAAGTGTATTGTAAACATTATTAGTTTTGGATAATACATTGTGCAGGTTTTGGAGTGTGGGATTTTTTACCTGAAAAGGTTTTTCGGGCACGGTATATCTTGTGTCACTTTCTTTATGTGTTGTGTTGCTACTATAATCTTCATGTTATGTGTTTAACATTGCTATAATTGTAAGGATTAAAAAGAATCTACATAATATTCCCCTCATTAGATTGGTGTAGGAAGTGTGTTCCATGTACCTTTCTTCCTTTCACAACTTATTCTCTCCATTAGGTCACAAACTCTCCTTTTCAACCTTCTCTCCCTATTAGTAACAACCACTTCTTGCTCCCCCTAAGAGGTAGCCACCATCAGTCCAGGAAAAAAATATAGCATGAACTCCCCCTAGACAGATGCACCAACTATGCATCTAGCAAGAAGCGGGAGGGGCAATTACCCCTAACCTCTATCGGAGACACTCAAAAGTGTCCTTTGAAAGAGCCTTTGTGAAAATATTTTCAATCTAATCCTTTGTTGGAACATATTCCAACTTCACTTCATTCTTTGCAACCTTCTCTCTCAAAAAGTGATACCTGATTGATATATGTTTGATTATAGAATGCATCACTGGATTCTTGGAAATATTGATAGCACTAGTATTATCACAAAATAGGAATAGGCTTATCATATTGTACCTTGATATCTTTCAATGTTTGTTTCATCCACAATTCTTGTGTGTAGCAAGATGTTGTTGCAATGTACTTTGCCTGTACAGTTGATAAAGATACTGAATCTTGTTTCTTACTATGCATTGAAACCAATCCGCTTCCTAAAAAGAAAGCATCACCACTTGTACTTCTATCATCCACACAACTAGCCCAATCAACATTAGTGTAAGCACTCAAATCAAAGTCATTACCTCTTGGATACCATAAGCCATAATCCAGGAGTTCCCTTCAAGTATCTAAATATTTTTTTCCCTGCCTTCTCATGAGTTTGTTTAGGATTTGCTTGATATCTGGCAACCACACATACTGCATGTATAATATCAGGTCTAGAAGCACTCAAGTACAATAATCCTCCAATCATAGATCTATAAAGAGTATGATCAACCTATAGTGATTCGTCATTCTTTCTCAAGTGACAACTAGTAACCATAGGAGTACTTACTAGTTTGGAGTCCTCCATACCAAATTTCTTCAACATCTCTCTAACATACTTAGCTTGAGAAATAAAGATACCATCATCTAGCTAAACAATTTGAAGCCCAAGGAAGAAAGACATCTCGCCAATCATAGACATCTCAAACACTTTATGCATCTCTTCTACAAACCTCTTACACATATCATCATCTCCACCAAATATAATGTCATCAACATATACTACAACTATCAAAATCATGTCTCTCTCTTCCTTAATGTAAAGATTATTATCTATGGTACCTTTTTTATTCCTTGCTAAAGTAAGTACTTACCCAACCTAGCATACCAAGCTCTAGGAGCTTTCTTGAGTCCATACAAGGCTTTCTTGAGTCTACATACCATGTCCTAATCTTCTGACAACTAAAAACCATTTGGTTGCTAAATGTAGACTTCTTCCTCTAGATCACTATTCAAGAATGTTGACTTGACATCCATCTAATAAACCTTGAATTTCTTGTGAGCAACAAGGGAAAGAAACATCCTGATTGCCTCCATCCTAGCTACCAGAGAAAAAGTCTCCTCAAAATCAATGCCTTCAATTTTTGAATAACCCTTACATACCAATCTTGTTTTGTTCCTCACAAATTCACCATCTTCATTCAGCTTATTCTGGAATACCCACTTTGTCCCAATGACATTCTTGTTGGTTAGTTTGGGAACCAATTCCCATGTCTGATTTTCTCTATCTGATTCAATTATTCACCCATTGCCTTCAACCATCCATCATCTTTACTAGCATTAGAAAAGGTTTTGGGCTCTACCTTTGATAGTAAACACAAATTCACTTGCTCACTTACCTTTGCAAACCTTCTCCTGATCTGCACACCTTCATTCTTATCTCCAATGATATGATCTATCAAATGGTTCCTCTGAACATAATTTATTGGAGTCTTATGGATCTGCTATGATTCTTGTTCCTTCTCTTCTTTCTCCTCTTCTTCTTCTTCTTCAATGCAGGGGGTATATTAGATCCACAATCATTTGGTTCTTGTGAGATTTGATATAGGTCTTCATCTACCTTAACATTTATGCTTCCAATCATCTTTCCCAATCTCTTGTTGTAGCATCTATAGGCCTTGCTTCTGGTTGAGTAACCAAGAAAGATTCCTTCATCACACCTTACATCAAACTTCCCAAGGTCTTCTTCATCTCTCCTGATGTAGTATTTTCTACCAAAGATTCTAAAATATCTAACAGTGGGAGGTCTTCCATAACAAATCTCATAAGGGTTCTTAGTGCTATTAACCCTCAATTGTACTATGTTTACCAGATAGACAGCAGCGTGAAATCCTTCCTTCCAATACATATCAAGAAGATCTATATCTTTCAAAATTGCCCCAGCCATCCCTTGCATAGTCCTATTCTTCCTTTCCACTACCCCATTCTGCTAAGGGGTCCTAGGAGTAGACAGATGTCTCCTAATACCATGATCTTCACAAAACTTTTCAAATTCATTTGGAGTAAATTCACCTCCTATATCAGATCTTAAGCATTTTATCTTAGCATCCATTTCATTCTCAACTATTGCTTTGAAAATTTTAAACTTATCAAAGGATTCTAATTTTTCTCTTAAGAAAGTAACCCAAGTCATTCTAGAATAATCATCAATAAGCAACATGAAATAGCTTTCACCTTGTTGACTCTTTATTCTTGTAGGGCCACATAGGTCAGTGTGAATCAGCTCCAATTACATTAAAGAAGAAAACTCCTTGTTCTTGAAATTTGTCTTTGTCTGCTTTCCCATTTGACATTCCTTGCATAATGTGTTTGTAGGATTGGTTATCTTAGGCATGTCTCTCACCGCATGAATAGAGTTGATCTTTACCATATTATCAAAGTTGATGTGTCCCATTCTCTTGTGTCATAGCCAACACTCACTAGATTGAGCCAATAAATAGGTTATTCCATTTACCTCATTTAGATGATAAATATCTCCATATGTCTTAATACCTTCTGCAACTAGTTTTCCAGACCTTGCCTTCCTAATTTCACATCCTTTGGAATGAAAAGTAAGATTGTATCCTTTACTACACATCTGACTGAAACTAAGAATATTATGCTTTAGCCCTTTGACATAGAGGACATCCTCAGTAATGTTCTTGCCATCAATAGTTATAGCACCCTTTCCACAAATTTGTGTTGACTCATCACCACCAAACTTAACAGCTCCTCCATTCCACTTCTCAAGGTTGATGAACTTCTCCTTGTCACCAGTCACGTGGTTAGAGAAACCACTGTCAATTACCCAAGTATTGGCTTCTTCTTTTTCATGAAAGGCAGTCTATACAACCATTGATTTTTCATTATCTTGATCATTCTGCAAGGTATCAGACTTTTCACAATTTCTAAAATCATCCTTTTTGTCACCAACTTTCAAGGCCATGAAAAGTACATTCCATCATTTGAATCATCATGATTCTCATCTTCTAAAGAACAACTGCTCCCTATGGAATACAAACTTCTTTTGAACTTGTCTCTCTTGTTACTACCCCTTGATTCTTTAAACGGACATTTAGAAGAAAAATGACCAATTTTCCCATAATTGAAACATTTGAAAGGTAACTTACCTTTGTATTTGTCAGTGCCCTTATTCAATCTTCTTACAAAGTTTGCATCTACCTCATCAAGGTCATCATCTTGATCAACTGCTTTATCTTTTGTCTTCTTATTTGCTTTGAATTTTGCTTCCTTCTTTGGAGTGCCTTTGTAAAAAAAATTCATTTCAAAGGTTGTGAGAGAGCCAAACAATTGATCTACTATATATTTATCCAAATCTTGAGTCTCCTCAATAGCAGATACCTTATGACTATAAGATTTAGGAAGAGTTCTTAGTACCTTCTTCACAATCTCATCTTCTTTCACTTCTCCATCAAGGAATGTGATGCCACTAACTATTTCATCCACTTGGAGCATATAACTGGCAATGTCTTCATCTTCTATCATCCTTAGTGTTGGTGCTTGTTGTTGGTTCAGGTTTCAAATATTCATTTGTAGGCACTTTCATAAAAAAATCCAAAAATTCTAAGTCTTTTGGCCTTCGTAGTTAAAAAGTGCAAAAAAAAAATAGTTATATGCATGTGTCCTTGTATGTGCATGACCGTTTATATATATATATGCAAGTGCAATTGGACATTGGCGAGCCTGAAAAATATGTTCAATCAGCCTTCAAAAGGTGAAAAAATAGTTGTATGCATCTTTGTATGTATATCGGGCTTGTATGTACATTTCTGGGCATACAAAAGTCGTTGTATATCGCAGATTCCAGGGAATATTCCATGCTTGTATGTAAGGGCTTGCATGTATGTTTTGTTTGTATGTTCGAATATGCAATGTTAATATACAATGGAAAACATGCAAAGGGCACAGACATTCACCATATGCAAAGGAGACATACATCGTCAACATACAAGGCAGAATGTACATCGCAAAGATACAAGGGTCTTATGCATTCGCCACATACAAGAGGAAAAGATGCAAAGGGGTTTGTATGTGCAATATACATTCACGACATACAAGCGACAGATACAAAGGTAACTACACATGCAAAAGGTGGGGCCCGATGCACATACAAAGGCGATTGTATCTCCTATGAAAGTCACATTGTATATGTGACATGCAAGGCAGAATGTACATTGCAAATATACAAAGGCGGCAACATACAACGCTCGGACCTGATGGAGATTTCAAAGTGTTTCATAAACATTTGGAGTCTGCATTGTATGTACATTGCATTTGTATAATGCGATATGCAAGCCGATATACAAAGAATGAAGATGCAAGGTTTGGACCTGATGGCGATTGCAATGTGCTTCATAATGGTTTGGGGTCTGCGGCATGTATATTGCATGTTGTATATGCAATGTACAATGAGATATGCAAAAGAGGGATATACAAGCCAGACCTGAATGCAAATTTAATTTACTTCATAAAGATTTGGGGTCTGTGCCTTGTATGTTTGTGAATGTATGTATATGCTTTTGCATATACAAGGATTTAAAGGCAAAATGGGTGAAGATGGCAAAAGGTGAAAAAGGCAAAAATAAGAGAGGGAAAAGTCAGCGATAGCAAAACGACACCTACGTGGCATGATTTATTTGGTCGACAACCTTTCAAAGTGATTTGAGGCTATGGATCTCAGTGATAAAGAGGAAATTGACAGCCCTGCTTTAAAGTTTCATGCGAAGGATTTTCTTTGTATTTGCAGCTATTTTTCAAGTGAGAAAAGTTGCAAAAGCATGTAACTGCTGCATTCCAAGAGGCCGCGAGTAGGTTGGCATTTATGGAAAGATTTACAAAGGTTTGGTCGATGATGGACAAGCCAACTACCAAATTTGTGAAGGAAATCTCTAGGCAGCTGCACGACTCCCAATTTTACCTGCTCTTTCTCTTCTCTTCTCTACTGCATTGAATATTTTGAGCGCCATTCTCACGGTGCAATGTATCTAGCAAAATTTTGAAAAGACCATTGTACTGAGTGTTGAGTGCACATTCTTGCATAAAAACAAAATTGTGTTACTCATTGTTGGTTGTTGAAGACTTAGGCAAAATTTTGGAGAAAATAATGAAAACAAAGCCTTTCTTGGTTGTTCTGTCTCATTTTGGAGTTTATGTGTTGCATTTGAATGCATGTTGCACAAATTTTTAGTTTCATTGTTGTTTTATATGAAAAATACATTGTTGCATGTGTTTAGTTATTTGTCTCCATTTGCTACATGCATAGCTTCTTTTGAATCTGGTTGCTAAGGGTTCCTCAGATTCTAGAATATAGACTTTCTGCATTGCATGCTTGATCTCTAACTTCCATTCAAGGAGTGGATTAAATTGTTTTAGGTTAAGTATGGAGAAGGTTGTATGTCAGCTAGGATGTTAGTAAGTAGAGGCAGCTAAATACTCAGTCTTGGGTGGTGTTTGTAAGGCAGATACCAATCTGACCCCTTGAAACTTGAATGCCATTGCAAATCATTCACTTGTATACATCTAGTTGACTCCTTGCCCTGAGATAGGCACCAATCTGCTCCCTGTGTTGTGTTATGTTTCCAAAACCCTTGTCTTGCATCCAAAATATTAAACAAATCATTTCATACTTCCAACCTATTAGTTTGTAGGAGTAGAAATAGGACCCCTGCATACTCTCATCCACAACCAGTCAGATATGTCCAAGAATGTTGCTAACCTTGTGATTTATCACCCAAATCTTGATCCAAACATGAGAGTATTCTGCCTGTTGTTGTAAAGCTAAATCTTTCTGTCATTGGGCGAGTCAAAGTTGAATCTTTAGCTATAGGGACACCCCCCCTTGGTGCAACAGAACTAGAAGTGAAGGGGAGGTAGCTCACGTAACCTCCCGTATTTGTTGGCTGAATTTGCCCATGCATTGGAACTAGCAAACCCTCTGCTAATTCAGAGAGAAAAAACCAACACTTAGGGTCTCAAATTTGCTCTTAAAGATTTGCATCTTGGCTTTCTTTACTTTACTATCTCCTTCATAAATGCTTTCAAGTTTTACCTGACATCCTTAGTAGATTTGCAACTCATTACCTTTAGAAGTTCTGAATCAGCTAGCCCACTCATGATAGCACTCTTTGCCTTGGTACTATTATCATACAACCTAATCTCATCAGCATTTGTAGGCTCAAAAGTAGGAGTAGTGTAACCCTTCTTGATAGCTTGTGAAACACCAAACCCTAGAGAAGATAGATATTTTTCCATTCTTAGCTTCCAAAAGGAATAATTTCTTCCATCAAACATAGGTGCCTTGTGAGATCCATTATGAGCCATCTTAGACCTTCCTCAAGCAGTTAAGCTTCTTCTAAGTAACTTGGCTCCAATACCAATTGTTGGACACGCCCAGATACTGAGAGGGGGGGTGAATCAGTATCCAATCAAACTTCAAATCCTTCGAAGCAGATTAAAACTTTAACTTTATAGTATTAAAATATAAACATGAAAGATCAATCACAATGCATAACAACACATAACACCATATATACATGGAAAACCCAAGAAGGGAAAAACCACAGTTAGGATTAAACTCACAATATATGAAGCTCAAAATTACAACTTTGTTTTAGGGCTACAACCCAAGGAAGCTACTACTCCCTACTGACTTTGTTTTAGGGCTACAACCCAAGGAAGATACTACTCCTTGAAGAAAGGTTTTAGGGTCACTCCCAAGGAAGATAAAACTCCCTGCTAGCTTTGTTTTAGGGCTACAACCCAAGGAAGCAACTACTCCCTGAACTGAGAACAAACTTAGAAAAGATTATAGCATGACAGTCCTTCTACTGTCTAAAAACTGACATTGAAGCCCACTCCTTTTGATGATTGCACTTCTGCCTCTTCACTCCTCTTTTGATGATTACTTTAGTTAGGCATACTCTTGACTTCCCTCCTGTCTAAAAAATGTTTTTAAGATGAATTAGGACATGCTCTAACGCTTCTACTCTTTCTCCTTCAATCACACATCATAATGCATATCATATTCATATTTTGCTCTTCACATATTCATCTTCGTAATCATACTCCACCTAGATCAACTAGGTTTGTTATATATACATGATATTACATTGATTACATTACAAGTCGGCCAATACAACAAGAGTATTACAATTTACAAGTTGGCTAAATATCAAACATCATGAAACTTGTAGAGGGCAAGCCTTAACATGAATTCCACACAACACTAGGAAGAGGAACACACCTTGTAGATTCCAACACTTACTTAACCTAGTCCTAAACATCCTTCAAAGCATCATCCTTCAATGAATAACATCTGCATGTTACACACATTTCAAATAGGTCACCCCTAAGCAAGAAAACATGAAACTTGTAGCACATCGACCTTTACAATTTTGGTAGTACTCATGAATGATTAAACATTACTTGTTCTTCTTCCAGATGAGTCAGCATGACCCAAAAACATCTCCAAACACTCCTTGGACTCCACACAACAATAAATTTATGGCGCATATCATCAATCATGTGTTCTAGGAACAATGTCCAAGCATTTGGAACTATCTGTAGCTCACTGCCACTTGGAAAACTGAACTTGTGGACCATCAAAACATCTAAAAATCATATGGATGCACTCATACACTACTCTAAACATATCCTCAAAACCACATAGCCATATTTATTTCTCCAGAGAAATGCGAAGCATTCCAACAATCCTTCATCATCACATTATTCTGCCAGAACAAAGACCAGAACTCTGTCACTTGTAACTTTCACTGCTGAAGATATAATGACTTGAACTATTGGATATAACACCTTCAGAACATACTGAACTCAACTTCTAAACCGCATGATCTTATCTTCAAATGTGGAGGAATGCGGAGCATTGTACCAGGCAGTCTTCCAGGCAACTTCCTTTAGCAGAAACCTTTACCAACTTCTAGAGACCAGAACCTTCTTATAGAAACACATACTTCTTTAGGATCATCAGGAAAGAGCATACAACAAGTTATAGGCCATCAGCAACATCTTCATAGTATCATCATTAATGCTTCTAATTCCCATCTTAATATATCATCATGAAATCATCTCTATTGACCACAAACATGCTCAATACAACTTCACTTGACATTAATCAAGGCATGACATCCAACCATGAGCATCAACAACCAACCATGAACATCAAAAATCATCATCATAAGCATCCAAGCATAGTGTTGAAATCAAAGACAACCACATAACCTCATTAGTGACAAAATTAGGTAATGTGTGCAATCTCATTAGTGTTGACATCAATGACAACCACACAACTACATCAATGACAACCATATGTACAACACCACCACCAAGTTCAAGATGGATGAGGTGATTGCATCATTACTTTTAGAAGAGATGTGGAGAAATGGAGAAAGACTTCAAAAATGGATAAGGAGGCTTTTGCAGTTCATGGTAGATTGAAAGAAAAAGGCAAGAAGAAGGACAAGAAGTAAGAGAAGTCAACATCCAAATCTCGTGGTAGATCTAAGTCTCCTAGCAAGTCCAAGGTGTTATGTTGGAGCTATAGAAAATGTGGACATTTTTGAAAGGAATGTAAGGAGGAGAAGAAAAATAAAAATTAAAACTTTTCCCATTTAGATTTAGATAAATCCTCTCAGGATGATGGAGAAGCATTTGTCTCTGCCTTGGAAACTCATGCATATGAGGATGTGTGGATTATTGACTCTGGTGCATCTTTCACATGACCTCACATTAGGTTTGGTTCATAAAGTATGAAGAATTTGATGGTGGAAAGGTTTACTTGGGTGATGACTCTCACCTGAAGATTGTTGGTCATGGAAGAGTCTTGGTTAGATTCCCTGATGAATGAGTGAAGGGGATCAATGTGTGTTCTACATATCCCTAGTTTGACATGGAACCTTTTATCTGCATGTAAGTTGAATGATGTGATTGTGCAGGCTATTTTCTTGAATGGAAGATGTAAGATGACAAGAGGAGCTATGGTGCTTGCTAAGAGTGTTTAGGTTGGCACTTTGTTTAAGCTAGATGCATGCACAATTTAGTGCAATAGTTCTATTACAAATAAGAGAACTTTAAAGTCTTCATCCTCACTATTGGAACTAACAGAAAAGAGGTGTGTTGCATCTACTTTCAATGGATGTGCTTTCTGGGTACCTAAGGGTGCTCATTCTTTATAAATGAAACTTCCTATAGAGAAGATAATGTTATGGCACCAAAACTTGGTCATATATGTGAGAAGGGTCTTAGAGCCCCAATAAAAATATTGTTGAGGGGATGAATGATTGTAATCTTGAGTTTGATTTTTATGAACATTGCATATATGGAAAACAAAATTGTGTTCAGTTTTATTGTAGTTCTCACAAATCTTCCAGGGTGTTGGACTTTATACATTTTGATGTTTTTGGTCCTGTTAATTTGTTGCTTTGATTTCAAAATCTATTTTCTTTGAATCTTTTATTGATGATTACAGTAGAAGGACATGGGTATATTTCCTCATAAGTAAATTTGATGTATTTAGTTAGTTCAGAGAGTTTAAAGCTTTTGTAGAGAATCAGACTGGTAAAAAGATTAAGTGTTTGAGGACTAACAATGGTGTTGAGTTTGTTTGGCAGATTTTGATAGGTTCTGTAAAGAACATGGGATTGAGAGGCACAAGACAACTATGTATACCCCTCAGCAGAATGGAGTTGTAGATAGGATGAACATGATGTTGATAGAGAGGGCTAGGAGTATGCTAGTGGAGCTGGCCTAGAATAAAAATTTGGGGTGGAAGATATTGCCACTACTTGCTACCTGGTTAACAAGTCCCCTACATTAGCTCTTATTGACAAGACACTTATGGAGGTGTGGTTGGGTAAAAAGCCCCCATTGAGACATCTTCAAGTATTTGGATGCAAGTCATATGCACATGTGCCGAGGGAGAAGAGGTCAAAGTTGGAGAACAAGTCAGTTAAGTGTATCTTTATATGTTATGGTGTCGGTCTGAAAAGGTACAAGCTTTGGGATCTTGTGGCCGAAAGAGTTTTGTATAGCATAAGTACTATTTTCAGAGAGATAGAACCTTCTTGTGTTGTTTTGCATCCAGAAAAAACAAAAAGAAAGAGGATGTGGTTCAGCTTCCTTCTATCCCTGAGAAAGTTGAACTGAGAACACCTGTTGGACCTGATGATGAGGAGAACTCTAGTAATTCAAAGAGTTTAGAAGAAGAAGAAGAATCTCATCCTCAGTTACTGTAGAGGTCCACATGAACAAGGTAGCAACCTAAAAGGTATGGGTATTCACCTGATGATTGGAATTGCATTTTTGCTTTGATTACTAACACTGATGATCCTAGAACTATGAAAGAGGCTATGGGTATGAAAGATGCAAATTCCTGGAAGGAGGCCATGGAGGAAGAAATGGATGCATTGAAGAAAAATAATAATTGGGATCCAGTACCTTTCCTGATGGACGGAAACTCGTTGGATGTAAATGTGTGTTCAAAAAGAAATTTGGTTCATATGGCAGTGTTGAAAAGTATAAGGCAAGGTTGGTCATGAAGGGGTATTAACAGGTTGAGGGAATAGATTATGGTGAGATTTTATCTTCTATTACAAAGATGCAATCCATTAGATTATTATTATCACTTGTAACATATGATCTTGAAGTTGAGCAGATGGATGTGAAGACAACTTTCCTTCATGGTGACTTGGAGGAGGAGATTTATATGTCACAGTCTGAGCACTACATTGAAAGAGGCAAAGAAAATCTAGTTTGCAAGTTGAAAAAGTCTTTGTATGGTTTGAAATAGCCTCCTAGGATGTGGTACCAAAAGTTTGGTGCCTTTGTGTTGAGATTGGGGTTTCTAAGATCAAAATCAGATCATTGTGTTTATTACAAGATGGATAATGACTACGTCCTCATTATTGCATTATATGTTGATGATATGTTGTTCTTTAGGAATGGTAAAAGTTTGATTTCTGATTTTAAGTCTCAATTGTCAGCATAGTTTGAGATGAAAGATTTAGGGGTAGCTAGGTACATTCTCTGAATGGAAATTAGAAGAGACGAGGAAGACAAAAAACTTTGGGTGAATCAGAATAAGTATGTGAATACTATGTTAGAGAGATTTATCATGGCAGCTTGTAGACTATTGTGTGTTCATGTATGATGTAGAAATGTGAAATAATGAACAAAAATTAATCACAATGAAAGCTCATATTTCACAATCTGCATCACCTCAAAACAAGCAAATGACTATCAAAATCAAAGGAAAACAATGAAACAATGTTACCACAATATGCACCATGACGAATGGTGAATGTGCTCCAATGATGCTTGATAATGACATTTTATGTATAAATGTTGATTGCTCACACTAGCGGCATAACAATACTTGAAATCTCATGTGATAGCTAGGCTTTCTATGTAGATCTTGCTAGGTGCTCCCTAGGAGAAAATATCTTGATCGATGTTGATATTTATATGATCTTGGATGTGGGAAGGATATGACCTATTTTCATGATGTCAGCTAAGACTAATAGGTAAAAGTGTATAAGGATTAGGATAGGTGAAAAATAATTAATTAAATAATAAAATTATTTAATTAATTATAGGACAAAGTGGGAGAAATAAATTAATTAAATAAATAAAATTTATTTAATTAATGTGGCTAAAGAATGGACTAAATTAATTCATAAATATAATTTATTTAATTAATTTAGGAAATGGACTAAGATTAACTAAGTAAATAAATATAATTTATTTAATTAATTGGATAATGAAAGGAGCCTATGATGACAGTGTCACAAGATGTCGAAAGATGGGTGTCTAGGTGATGTTGTAAGGACAAGGTCAAATTTAGGTGTCTACAGTTCCCATTATGCAGGAGACAAAGTTATCTATTAAGGATTTTCCAAAGTCTCCTACTGCTATGGAGGACATGACTAAATTTCCTTACGCCAGTGTTGTTGGCAATTTGATGTATGTTATGGTTTGCATAAGACTAGATATTGCCCAAGCAGTGGGAGTGATGTCATCAAGGTAGGAGGGTCCGGTGAGGGACTGTCCAACCTTGTAGCCTACTCAACTAACACCATGATATAAAGGATATGCAATGGAAGACAACAACTAATTAATAGAAAGATAACAGTTATTCATGAACACGACACAAGATGTATCCTGGGAAAACCCTAACAGGGAAAAACCTAGCCTTCAAAGCTCATTCCTCTTATATTATAACTTCAAATCAATTTACACATGCCCCAAGGGCTTTACAGATGCTAGGCCAAAGCCCAAGGATTACAAAAGATTCATACAACAAAATTCCTTCATGATTTCTTTCACCAACGTCTCGATTCTCTGCTCTGTAACTTATTCTGACTCTGCTTCACTTCTGCTTCTTCTTCGGATCAAAACACTTATGAATTTGCTTCATGTATCCGCTTACTTATTCATTTCATCACCGGTGCCTTGTAAACAATCATAATCCTTTATTTATATTCTCTGTAAGCCTTCAAATCATTATCAAGTCGGTCTAATTGCAATGGCTAGTTATGAAACGTGTGTACACAGATAGGTCAGACCTAAACATAAAGTATTGCTCCACTAGTACATAAAACTTCATGCAGATCTTCATGAAGGTTAGCCAGGTCCTATACTTCATTGAATAATGTTCCTTTAGGCCCCACAAGTCACGGAGTTGCTCCGCAAGCTGATTGGACTTCATTAAAAACTGTCGGCTCTGCTCTGTGAAAATAGGTAAAAATAGGTAATCTTCTAATAGCGATATCTCTCCGAAATTGAACCCAAATGATCTGAATTTCAGATATGTTGTAGGTGACTATGTCTAGATGCTAAGTCCAGCTCCGCATCCTCTGATATGTAAATACAATAAAATATGGGATTCTCCAAGGTCACTCTCTCAATACTCTACAATTTCACTACTAACTATCTCAATTGTTTTGAATGCTTCCGGATGCTCGTGCATCAGACTCTCAGGGTTAATTGAAAAGTGATCCTCTTCACTTTGGTATGTATTATGTTAGATTCAATTCTTGTTTCTATGAATAAGTTCAGCAATATGTTCACATGTACTTGCAACTGCCTCAAGGTCAGCGGTCTGTTCAAGACCACCCTGCACAACTGCCTCAAATTCTTCTAAGTTCGGTTTTCTACTTGCAATCCTTGCATTGCCTCAATGATCAGTAGTTTGAGCAAGTCTTCTTCACAAGTTGCCTCAAGTTCTTCATGTTGTCATGTCTAGGTTCAGTGGTCTACCTGCAAGCCTTGCACTGCCTCAATGATCGGTGGTCTGAGCAAGTCTTCTTCGCAAGTTGCCTCAAGATCAATGTCTGCTTCAATCAGTTAAGAGTCAATCAATAGCTATATGCATCCTCTGGAACAATAATTTCACTTCCTAAGACATTCTTGAATTCTTCTCTGCAACTATGTCTAAGTCCAGGTTCCTGTCACAATTTCTTCTGCACTCATCAAAATCTCATAGTTTCCTCTCTGCATACACTTTCCTTTTACTCATTTTTGTTTCTTTATCTATATTTACTTCATTCTGGTACATCATCTTTCTCTTCCGGTAGAATATCTTGTCATTCCCTCTTTCTCTGCTACATGACTTCCCTTTTCTATTATGTTTCACACTTGTTCACACAAAACTTTCTCTTGCACTGCTTCCTCTGATGATTAGTTTATAACATAATTCTTCTTAAGATCAATGCTTCATCTTCTTTTGGTTTCTCTATCAAATCTAATGTCTCAAAAGGTTCCTCTTCCTCTGCATAAACTATCTCTGTATCAAAAGGTTCCTCTTCCTCTGTATAAACTATCTCTGTATCAACAGACTCTTCTTCCTCTTCACAAACTGTCTCTGTATTATGTATTGTTTCTCTTTCGTTAGATTCTTTGGTAATAGGTTCTTGATGACTTTCATTGCTTGATTCTTTCCTCCTCCAAACTTGAAAACAAGTTCTTCTAAATGGCCTTCTATCAAATCCTCTTACATCTCTTTTGTATCCTTCATTGTGATAAGACTTATGACTCATGTCATCTCTCCCTCTGTGGTTTGAATTTTTGTTTTTGTTCTACTTTGCATAAGGTCTTCTTTCCTTGTATCCTTCTCCAACACATGAATACTTCAGTTTATACCTCCCTCTGAACATACAAGTAACATGTTTCCATTCCTGTCCATCAATCCATCCACAATTCTTTTGTATACAACCTGTCATAGATTTTATCCTCCTCATTTTATCCCAACACATCCTTTCAGAATGATTCCTTAATCCACAAAACTTGCAAGGGTATAGATCCCAACAAAATTCATTTTCATGCCTGTGTCTATTACAATGTGAACAATACATACCTCTTCTTCCTTGATTTGATTTGTTTGAATTTGCAACAACATCCTTACCTTTGTCATAACCAAGGCCTTCACTTCTCGATCTTATTATTGGTTCAATAGGTTCTGTAATTCCTTGTTGATGCTTTCCCAATCCTTGTCCTTCATATCCCATTCTTTGCATGATTTTGAAACCAATACCATCACCAACAACTGCAAGCTCGATCACACTGACATCTTCTATTTCACTTTCTAAAGAAACTTCTCGATCATCACACAAATCATTAGTATCACAAGAAACATCACAAAATTCAAGTTTAGATCTCATATTTTCCTTCTCTTCTCTGCATGTTACAAGTGACTTTTCCAACTAATCCATTTGCTCTTTCAATTCAGATATCTCCTTCTTCTGTAGACTATTTTCCTTTTTCAATTCTTCCAAACTTTCTTCTAGATCTATGTTCCTTTCTTCCACCTTCCCAAACAACTTGAATACTTCTTCTAATTCTGTAAATCTCTTTTCAACATCTTCAAACAACTTCAACTCTGTTTCTAATTCTTCATTTCTTCTCACATTTTTCAGTTCTTCTTTAAGAGCATCATATTTGTCTTCTCCTAGTTCTTTTATCCTCTCCATCAATACTGAATTACACCTTTTAATTTCACATAATTCTTCTTCCAAAATATCCTTTTCGCACATTAGGGTTTCATTTTCTTTCTTCATCCTCTTTCCAATTTTCTCCATTTAAAACTAGTCAAATAAACAACCTAATTTTAAAAATCTTACTCGAATCTTTCTTGCCTTGATCATATTTCATGATAACACTTGTTGATTCTAGGGTTTTGCACTTCTTTCAACACTTTTATCAAATTCACCACCTTCTAATAGATTCGCAACCATCCCACCAGATTTGAAACTAGCTCTGATACCACTTGATGCAGTTAAGGTAGGAGGGTCTGGTGAGGGACTTTCCAACCTTGCAGCCTACTCAACTAACACCATGATCTCATAAAGGATATGCAACGAAAGCCAACAACTAATTAACAGAAAGATAACAATTATTCATGAACACAACACAAGATATATCCCAGGAAAACCCTAACAGGGAAAACCTAGCCTTCAAAGCTCATTCCTCTTATATTATAATTGTTATCTCTCAGATTTGCACCCTTTGTTGTAGTTGTAAAACTTTAGCAATCTAGAGAAACATGGGAATGATCTCGAAGTGTGGGACCTTGTGAATTGAGATCAGACCTCCGGAGAATGTCAACTTCCTCTTTCTAAGCCTAATGCTTAGAGAAATGCATCTAAACCTAGTGCTAATGCTTGCTGGGAAAAGGGTTAGAAGGAAACTGAAATGAAATAAGTGATACACCATATTTAAACGTGTTTGGCTGCAACTGAATCGACATAGTAATAATCTCATAGCTGGAAAGACTTACACATACTCATATTAATTCTAACAGAGGTCAAGACAAAATAATGGAGGAATGAAAGGGACCATTTTGTCCACAATACATAGCCTACATTAATCCAAAGAACAGACATAGTGCTAAAATCATAAAAGAGAGGCAAAATACCAATTTATATTGATTATAAAGGCCAAGTAGCGATTACAAAAATAGCCCAGAAGGGACATCTACCTGCAAGAAGTTATGGCATGAAATATCTGGAACAGGGGCAAATGAGAGATATTTCTGGTCTTCAATGTGAGTTGCTGAATCATTAACCTGTACCCATAAATGCCACAAATATCTGCATTTGCATATACAAAAAATGGTCATTGAAACGTCTAGTCGAACGAGCATGCAAATGCAGATCCAAATTTCAAAGTGAAGATATCCTCCTCAAAATCCCACCAGATGAAAGAGGAGGCAAAAACAAGCATTTTTACCTTTTGCAACATGTGGAAATTCGCTAGAATGCGGGAGATACGGGCAGTCAAACTGCATCTGTATCTGCATATCACTTTGCATATCTGCACTTGTATTGGCCATATCTTACCATTGTATATTGCACCTTTAGGTTCACTTGGTGCAACCGCACTTTCTTTCTCTTTGCATATTTAAATCGCTTTGCATATGCCTTTATACAATCGCAAGTCTTTACCTTTTGAATCGGCCTTTGTATTGCTCCTGACATGTGGCACCACTGCATTGGCCGCTATGTTGAAACTGGGACCCATCGCTGAGAAATTACATCTTCCATCAGGCGTCGGAAAGACCTTAAAATTGGCTGCCGATGGTCATTGTCACGCCGAAACCCCTTTGTATGCAACCCTTTGTATATCTGATTGTATATGCCAACATACAATCACAAATATGCATACAATGTGGAACTCAAAGGGTTATCGGCCATATTGGAACTTTGCTACAGGTCTGGCCTTTGTACCTTTTCTCTTTGTATATTCGTAGATGCAAGCACTTTATCATACAAGATGCGGACCCCAAAATGATTATTCACTGCGTTTGATTCTTCAGTCGGGTCCACCTTGTATATCATCATTGTATCTACCCCTTTGTATATCACATATACAATGCAAAATATACAAAGGAAAACTACATACAAACATGCATTTGAACTTGTATGTATATCGGGTTGTATATTCCCTTGTATCTGTCCTTTATATGTCTAAACATACAATGCGAATATACATACAAAAGATGCATACAAACATGTCTGCCTTTATCAACTAAACTGCATACCTTTTCGGGTCCAGGCCTTGTATCTTAGGAATGTATATTGCATTGTATATGCGACTGTATGTGCAAAGATACAATCACATACACATACAATTGGTGGGCCCCACCTTTGTATCTCCCTTTTGTATCTTGTCTTTGCACGTGCCCTTTACACATTGCCTTGTATGTGCGCTTTGTATATCTGATATACATTCACCTTTGCATCCGCCCTTTGCATATCAACTTTGCATCTTTCCCTTGTATCTTTTCCTTTGTATATTGCATATACAATGCGAACATACAAATGTAACCCGATGCACATTTGCCTTGTATCCCACCTCTTGTATGCTGCCTTTGCATATCACCTTTGTATATGCAAAACATACAATGGTGAATGTATATCCCTTTTCATCTAATCTTTGCATCTTTCCCCTATTGTATCTCTCTCATGTATCTACCTTTGTATATGCAAACATACAATGGCGGAATGTATATTCGAATATACATTCAAAAATGCATATACAAATACTAAGCATGAAACTGAGAAACCCTGCAATGGAAAATACTTGAAGCTAAAAGATTTCTGGGTTTTTGGCAAAGATTCTTCAGTTGAGATTTTTGGGATTTTTGGCAAGGCAAAGCATGGATAATTGAAGGATTTAAGCCTTTTAGGGTCACTTTCTAAAGGATATTCAAGAAAATACAAGGTGAACTATTTAACTCTGGACAGAGGAAAATAGGTCAACATTTTGGTGACTTATATAGGATGTTTGTCTGCTAAACATGAGATCAGTGGCCTTATGCATCCATTGGCATGGAGTCAAAAGAGACTGCAACAAGAACAAAGGAGCTAGAAAACTGAGCAAGCTACCAAGCCAAAACAAAAAACAACAAGCAAGCATGTATCTCCTAATGAGAATACAGCAAAGTGCAAGGGCACTTATTGAAAGGAAACCTAAAACTGAAATAAAACCTATTCTAATCCTAAACTAACCAATCAGAGGTGACCTTAAACAAAGCCATTAACTGGTTCTTGAAAGTAACTACCCTTCCTTAATAATTTACAATGTTTCTCATTCATGTGGGCAGTTAAAAAAAGGTGAGGGGGGAATGGGCATATGACAAATTGATAAAACACCCCCCATAAAATGGAGATAAACTCACCTATCCACCTGGGTTGATTGCTGATGCTGCTAACTTGTGGTGAATAAATGGGCTAATTCCACTCATTTTGATGCTCAACTTCATGCTTAAAGGTAAGCATGACAAGTGGTGACTCTTCTTGATGTGTCTCCAGCTGGGCTAGATGCCTAATTGGGCATCCCCTTGAAGTGACATGCAAATCATCATGTTTGATCTCATGTCTCTACTCTGATTCTTTCTCTTCTTGCTCTTCATTTGGTATGATGGTGCCTTCCATTTGACTCTCATGTTGCTCTTGTGTGTGAAACAGCTGACTTGGGACCTCATGGTTTTCTCCTTCTTCCTTCAAAGAACCCAAGAAGGCTGATATAATGTCATCATGGCTGCATTCTTCAAACCTTTCTACCTTTTGTTCATGTATGTCCTGTTTCATAGTAGCCTCTTCCAACAAACTTTCATTTGTTATATCAGCCTTAAACTCCTATGTACAACATAAAGGAAGCTCCTCCAACCAGCTGAGATCTTACAAATCAGTATCATCAGCCTCTGCATTAACTAGCATAGGGAAACATGCTTTCCCTTCCTTATGGTTTGGAACCTCACTGTCATTCTCAGCCTCAACCTGCAACAATTTGTCATTATTTTTAGTGTTCTCTCATTGTTACATATCCACAACCAGCTACCCGTTATCTTCATCTTCAACATAGTCAGGTAGCTCATGAAGTAGGGCAGCATCATCCACTTCTGAAGTGACCTCAACAATTTTTTCCCCTAAGCCTCCATCCTTTGACTGTGGCTCCACTAGATTGTGTTTTAAGTTGCCTCTGCAGCTAAAGGTTTTCCCCATGCAATCTTTGCATTTCAACCTTGCTTGCTTGATTGGATGCATGAGAAAAGGCCTCAAAAGAACTAAAGTTTAGAGGACTCAATTCCTTATTTGGAGAAACTATACTCACAGGTGTAATAGGTTCAAACAATTCTAATCTCTGTGAGTGTAGAAACAAACTTGCTCCTCATTAATTTTATCTTCTTCCACCTCTTTTGGATCATCTTTCCAATTATCTTAGTAGACAACAGGTCCACACTTGAGGATTGAAATAGCATCAGGGAAAGAGGCCTGCATATCTTCTTGAATTTCTTGGAGGGGAGAGGGTTCTGGACAAATTTGTTCCTGGGGAGTGATAATTTGAGTTTGCACAGGAACAGGGACTTGTGGAGGGATATAGGCTTTGAAGCTTGGGGAACTTGTGGAGTCTAGGTTGTTCCTGGTCATGAATTGGTTGCTGGGTTGAAGAAACACTCCTAAAACTTAGAATTATGTTAGGCTTGGATTCTACAACTGTTTCCTCTGCCCTGATTTTGAATTGGTATGAGAGGATTGGCCTTTACAAGGTTTGGTACTTTGTAACCAGGATGCTTGCTCCAAGAAGGCTGCCATGGTAGAGAAGTTTGAGGCTCTTTCATAGATTCACTTTGGTTTGAAGGATGGACTTGTTTGAAGCTAGGAATAGGCTCCTGTGAAGGCTGAGAGCCTCTAAAACTTGAAATTTTAAACTAGGAGGCAGTTTTGGAGGTGCAGATGGATTATCCTGACTGAAGCTTGGAATCTTAAATTTGGGGGCCTCTTCCATAGCAAGCTGAGCAAGTGTCGTCCTTATAACAAGGTTTTCTTGAAAAACCCCTTCTTGTGATTCTCGTTGTTGGTCACATTTTAACATTTCTATAAATTCATCAACCTCCTCCTTTAGATTTAGGTACAACTTCTTAAGACCATATAAGCTTATGATGCTGAGGTCATATGACCGCTTGAGGGCTGACTGTACCCTGCTTCTCTTTTTTCATTGTCCAAAAGTCTGTCAAGCTTCAGGAACTACTCATGAGCTCATTGAAAGCATCAACATTCTCAGGGGTAACAACTTGGGACAAATTAGGAGGGTAGTTGCACTGGTTAGGATCAAAGTAGTCTTCTTGGGGTTGGCAATAAGCATTGTTAGGCTACCAAGAAGACTAAATCGGGTGGGAGGGAGGTAAGCATCCATGAGAATGTTGATATTCTGCAGTGGCAGGGATATATGGCTTAAAATCAGAGGCATTTGGGGCCTGGTATTGCTTATATAGGGGCCAATAGCCTGTATTTGGATTAGGGGTAGGGGAAAAGCATGATTCCCATAAAATTTTGACATTTTGTAGCATCTAAATGCTAGATAATCATGAAAATGTCAGGATTCGAGCGAAATAGGTCTTGCAACCAAAGAGAAACTAGATACATACCAAAGAGGGAGTTTCTAGGTGATTGAGATGCTTCTGGAAGCTGAATAGACTAGGAAAACTGATCTTTGATGAAATTTTAGGTGCTTGGGCTGCTTTCACCAGTAGATTTGTTTAGTAGAGTCGCCATGGTGTTGTTTGTATTGCCTCCAAAGGTTGGTAATACTAGGAGAAACACCAAATCTCTTAGTACTTTGATGAGAATTTCATTAAACTAGTCCCACCAGGCGTGCCAAAAACTATTATCTCTTAGATTTGCACCCTTTGCTGCAGTTGTAAAACTTTAGCAATCTAGAGAAACATGGGAATGATCTCGAAGTGTGGGACCTTGCGAATTGAGATCAGACCTTTGAAGAAGGCCGGTTTTCCTCTTTTCTAAGCCTAATTCTTAGAGAAATGCATCTAAACCTAGTGCTAACGCTTGCTGGGAAAAGGGTAGAAGGAAACTGAAATGAATAAGTGATACACCAGATTTAAACGTGTTTGGCTGCAACTGAATCGACACAGTAATAATCTCATAGCTGGAAAGACTTACACAAACTCATAGTAATTCTAACATAGGTCAAGACAGAATAATGGAGGAATGAAAGGGACTATTTTGTCCACAATACACAACCTACATTAATCCAAAGAATAGACACAGTGCTAAAATCATAAAAGAGAGGCAAAATACCAGTTTATATTGATTATAGAGGCCGAGTAGCCATTACAAAAATAGCCCAGAAGAACAACCAACCACAATACATCCATTTTTACATGTATATATAGCATTTGCATTTTTACCTCAGTCAGTTACAATCAATTTGCCCATGGGCTCTATCAGAAAATATTTTCTAAAGGGACGTCTACCTGCAAGAAGTTATGGCATGAAATATCTGGAATAGGGGCAGACGAGAGATATTTCTGGTCTTCAATGTGAGCTGTTGAATCATCAACCTATACCCATAAATGCCACAAATATCTGCATTTGCATATACAAAAAATGGTCATTGAAATGTCCAGTTGAACGAGCATGCAAATGCAGATCCAAATTTGAAAGTGAAGATATCCTCCTCAAAAGCCTGCCAAGTGAAAGAGGAGGCAAAAACAAGTATTTTTTCCTTTTGCAGCATGTGGAAATTCACTAGAATGTAGGAGATACGGGCGGTCAAAGTTGTGGTCAAACTGCATCTGTATCTACATATCACTTTGCATATTTGCACTTGTATTGGCCATATCTTACCATTGTATATACAATGGCAACTGCACCTTTAGGTTCACTTGGTGCAACCGTGCTTTCTTTCTCTTTGCATATTTAAATCGCTTTGCATATGCCTTTATACAATTGTGGTTCTTTACCTTTTGAATTAGCCATTGTATCACCCCTGACACATGGCATCACTTGCATTGGCCACTGCATTGAAACTGGGGACCCATCGCTAAGCAATTGCATCTTCATCAGGTGTTGGAAAGACCTTAAAATGGGCCGCTGATGGTCATTGTCACGCCAAAACCACCTTTGCATGCAACCCTTTGTATATCTGATTGTATATGCCAACATACAATCGCAAATATGCATACAATGTGGAACTCAAAGGGTTATTGGCCATATTGGAACTTTGCTATAGGTCCAACCTTTGTACCTTTTCTCTTTGTATATCGGCATATACAAGCACTTCATCATACAAGCTGCGGACCCCAAAATGATTATTCGTTGTGTTTGATTCTTCAGTCGGGTCCACCTTATGTATCGCCGTTGTATCTACCCTTTGTATATCACATATACAATGCAAAATATACAAAAGAAAACTGTATGCAAACACTTGCATACAAACATGCATTTGAACTTGTATGTATATCGGGTTGTATCTTCCTTGTATCTATCCTTTGTATGTCTAAACATACAATGTGAATATACATACAAAAGATGCATACAAACATGTCTGCCTTTATCAACTAAACTGCATACCTTTTCGGGTCCGGGCCTTATATCTTAGGAATGTATATCGCATTGTATATGCGAATGTATGTGCAAAGATACAATTGCATATACATACAATTGGTGGGCCCCACCTTTGTATCTCCCCTTTTGCATCTTGTCTTTGCACGTGCCCTTTACACATTGCCTTGTATGTACGCTTTGTATATCTGATATACATTCACCTTTGCGTCCGCCCTTTGCATATCAGCTTTGCATCTTTCCCTTGTATCTTTTCCTTTGTATATTGCATATACAATGCGAACATACAAATGTAACCTGATGCACATTTGCCTTGTATCCCGCCTCTTGTATGTTGCCTTTGCATATCGCCTTTGTATATGCAAACAGACAATGGCGAATGTATATCCCTTTACATCTAATCTTTGCATCTTTCCTATTGTATCTCTCTCATGTATCTGTCTTTGTATATGCAAACATACAATGGGTGAATTTATATGCGGATATACATTAAAAAATGCATATACAATACTAAGCATGAAACTGAGAAACCCTGCGATGGAAAATACTTGAAGCTAAAAGATTTCTACGTTTTTCTGGGTTTTTCTGGGTTTTGGCAAAGATTCTTCAGCTGAGATTTTTGGGATTTTTAGCAAGGCAAAGCATGGATAATTGAAGGATTTAAGCCTTTTAGGGTCACTTTCTAAAGGATATTCAAGGAAAATACAAGGTGAACTATTTAACTCTAGAACAGAGGAAAATAGGTCAACAATAACTTTAAATTGATTTACACATGCCCCAAGGGCTTTACAGATGCTAGGTTGTAGCCCAAGGATTACAAAAGATTCATACAACAAAATTCCTTCATGATTTATTTCACCAACTTCTCGATTCTCTACTCTGCACTCTGCTTCACTTCTGCTTCTTCTTTGGATCAAAACACTTATGAATTTACTTCATGTCTCCATTTACTTGTTCATTTCATCACTGGTGCCTTGTAACCAATCATTATCCTTTATTTATATCCTCTGCAAGACTTCAGATCATTATCAAGTCAGCCTAATTGGCAATGGCTAGTTATGAAACGGTGTTACACAGATAGGTCGGACCTAAACATAACGTATTGCTTCGTCGGCATATAAAACTTCGCGTGGATCTTCATGAAGGTCCATCAGGTCCTATACTTCATTGAATAATGTTCTTTTAGGGCCCCACAAGTCATGGATTTTGCTCCGCAAGCCGATTGGGCTTCACTGAACACTGTCGGCTTTACTCTGTGAAAACAGGTAAAAATAGGTAATCTTCTGATAGCGATATATCTCTGGAATTGAACCCAAATGATCTAAATTTTAGATATGTTGTAGGTGACTATGTCTAGATGCTAAGTCCAGCTCCGCAACCTCTGATATGCAAATGCGGTATTCTTCAAAGGTCACTCTCTCAATACTTTGCAATTTCACTTCTAACTATCTCAATTATTTTGAATGCTTGCGGATGCTCCTGCATCAGGGAGTCCTTAGTTGCTTTATGGATAATCCTAAATGGGTACATTGGGATGCAGTGAAGAGAAGTGTCCTTATATTTGTGGGGTACTTCCAAGTATTCTCTATGTTATCATGGTTATCCTATATGACCTCAACATTTAGTTTGATTCCATGGATATGTGGATTCTGATTGGGTTGGTGATAGTGACAGTAGAAGATCCATCAATGGTTATGTTTTTCACTATGTTTGGTGGTGATATTAGTTGGATGAGTAAGCGGTAAGCTATCGTCACTTTGTCCACTATATAAGCAGAGTATATGGTAGCAACTCATGCTTGTAAGGAAGTCATTTGGCTTAAGAGATTGTGCTTAGATGTTGGGCTTGATGCAAGGATGATTACTATTTGTTCTGACAGTCAGAGTGCTATATGTTTAGTGAAAAATCCTTCTTTCCATGCAAAGACAAAGCACATTGATGTCCAGTACCATTTTGTTCATGACATGGTAGAGGATGGGAAGGTGAAATTGGAGAAATTTGACACTTTGAAAAATGTTGCAAATTCATTGACAAAGCCTATGAGCATTGATAAGTTCATGATGATGTTCAGAGTCTATGGGCCTCTCGACCCCTAGTAGTTGAGTTCATGATGGTATGGTTTCCCCTGGCTCTTTGTAAGGTATTCAACAAGTGGGAGAATGTTGGGAATTAAGGTGTCTCAACCTTGTCAATTGCTAAGTTTATTTCTTGTTTAATATTTTCTCGTAGCATTTAATATTTGTGTTCCATCAAAATGGGTGTTTGTTTTTTAGTTGGCATTTTTACCACATGTCAGTGCCTTGAAAATTGGTATATTAGTCGTCAAAAGATACCCAATTAGTGATATATTATGGAAATGCTATTTTTAAGCATGTTATGACAAATTCTAAGACAATTGTAAGGGTCAAAAATAGGGGAATTTACTTTGGATGTGAGAGCCTAATTTTGGATTGGAATCTTCCCTATCTTGGGCACCACACCTCATGGGAGGTTTAGCATATGGTTTTGGTAAACCACAAATGGTTTAGTGTTTGCCAGAAGTCTATAAATTTGAGGCTTGAGGAGTAGTTTGTATGATTGAGTTTGCAGGTATCGTTATGCTGCTGGAATTGCTCCAAAGAATTAAGTGTTGTTGTACTCCTATAAGAAACTTGCTCTACAAGTGTATGCAATCTTGTTTTGAATTTGTAATACATTGAGTAGGCTTTTTGGAGTTGTTGCACATATGTTTCCTAAGCTTGTTGTCATTGATGTCAACATTGTCATTGATGTCAACATTATCACAAGGTTGAGGAGATTGTAAGGCTGTCATTGAGGTTGTCATTGATGGAAGTGTGATGATGTTCTTGATTGGATATCATGCCTTGATCAGTGCAGAATTGAGATGTGCCTTGATCGGTACAGAATTGATCTATTCCTTGATTAGTGTATAATTAACATGGGAATTAGAAGCACTAAGAGGATCAGATGTGTTGTTGATGGCTTGAATCATTGTTGAATGCTCCATCCTAATGTTCCTCTATTGTATGTGTTTGTACAAAGAAGTTTTGAACCTCTAGAAGTTGTTGACAATTTTTTGTTTCAGGATCACTGCTCTTTGAAGACTGTCTAGGAGATTGCTTCGCAGTCTCATTAAACTGATGTTGTGCTTCTATGGATTGGAACATAGCTTCATACAGTGTCATTCTATGGGGTATGTGTAGGATCATCATGGCCAAACAAGTGGCAATCTAGAAAAAAAAATTATGTCTTTACTTAGCCAAATTCATGAATTGGGCAACTTTGACTTTCATAGGAATGTTAAGAATATCCATTTTGGTTTGGATACCAAACCAAAATGAATATCCATTTTGTGGGTCCCAAAACGGATATCCATTCTCTAGAAATAGATATCCATTTTTGAAACTATACAAATGGTACTTTTTGTTATTCTTTTCATTGGTTTATGCTTAGAACTTACAATTCAACTTGCAAATTTCTATTTGTTACATGGTTAACATCTTTTCAATCAATCAACAACTCTCTCTCTCTCTCTCTCTCTCTTCTCTCTCTCTCTCTCTCTCTCTCTCTCTCTCTCTCTCTCTCTCTCTCTCCTCTCTCTCTCTCTCTCTCTCTCTCTCATCTCTCTCATCTCTCTCTCTCTCTCTCTCTCTCTCTCTCTCTCTCTCCTCTCTCTCTCTCTCTCTCTCTCTCTCTCTCTCTCTCTCCTCTCTCCTCTCTCTCTCTCTCTCTCTCTCTCTCTCTCTCTCTCTCTCTCTCCTCTCTCTCTTCTCTCTCTCTCTCTCTCTCTCTCTCACTCTCTCTCTCTCTCTCTCTCTCTCTCTCTCTAACTCCTAGTTAAATCCTTTTCCTAGTTTTCCTAGTTTTCCTAGTTTTCCTTTTCCTTTCTAGACAATTTCCCTTTAGATCCCACCAATTTTTCCTGATTTTACTATTTTCCACCTCTTCTCTCATCATTCTTCCCATCCAATAAACTTTAGTTTTATCTTGTTTTCCATTTCATCCTCCCAAATTATATCCTCATCCCTCTTTGCATGTCCTAGTTTTCCTTGTTTCAATTTGCTTTTTCCATAAGTAGAGGGAGAGGGATGAAGAGGGAGAGGGGAGAGATAGGGTGATAGAGAGAGAGAGAAGTAGAGTTAGAGACATGGGTCAATAGAGAGAGCAAGATAGAGAGGGAGATAGATAGACAGGTAGATAGAGGAGGGAGATAGATAGGGAGAGAGAGATAGAAAGAGGAGTCCTAGTTTTATTGTTTTAATTTCCTTCATCGATAAGGGAGAGGGAGAGATAGGGAAGATAGGAATGATAGGGGGAGAGAGGCAAGAGATAGAGAGATATGGAGAGATAGCTAGGTAGAGAGAGATAGAGAGGAGATAGATAGAAAAGATAGAGGAGACAGAGGGGAGAGATAAGGAGATAGAGAGTGAGTGAGATGTCTGGAGAGATAGGGAGATAGAGGAATGATAGGGGAGAGAGAGATAAGAGATAGAGAGATAGAGAGTGGTGCAGGGGCACCTAGATACTTTAATTAATTTCATGTTCATTTTGATGTTTTGGTGTTGTATAAGGTCCAAGTGACCAATTGTAAGGCCTAGTGCCATGTGTGGAGTCTGAGTGGAATAAATCTAGGACAAGTCGTATTGTCTAGTAGTTGAAGAGCAAACGCATTGTAACTGAATGGGTTGACAGTTGCAGAATGGTTGGCATTCCCACCGATGCAAACTGTTATGAACAGAACATGTATAAATAGTTCAACGAACAGGAAAGAAGTAAGGGTAAGAGAGTAGTATAGTAATTGGGTGGTGATCCGTGCAGAACAATAGTAAGAAGAATAGAAGAGTTGTTTCAATGCAGAAGTTCCAAAAGTAAATAAAAGATCTTGTTTTGTTTGTGTTCTTTCACCGTGTCACTATAGTTAGTTTCTATTTTGTCATTCGGATGGATTACTGAGCCATTCCACCGATGAGATTTCTTCAAAATCGGTAGAATGGATCAGTCTATACAGTTGTGTTTTTTTGTTTTTGTTTATGCTCCGTGTCCAGATCGAGCATGGGATGTGCTAGTCGAGCCTAGCATCTCTATGTGCTAGTGTTCTGAGAAGAGAGAAACTATCTGCGTTGCAGAGTTTGTTATCGGCAGGACAATAACCGTCAAAGAGAGCCCAAACGATGGTTGTCTGGCTAGAAAAGCAAGAAGTGCTAAGTCCTATGTCGAAGAGACTTAAGCGTCGGAGTGATAAGTTCTTACCGAGGTCAATGATAATTGTCTTGGCGATAAGTAAGGAGGTCCCGCCAATGCATATCGTCAATGTATATTGAGATTGTATGTGGCGAAACATACAACTGGTGACCGGGTGTAATGGTGGGAATCAGTGCATGTGAACTTTGGTCCACCGATGATAACAAGTCAAGTGATGTATATGAGTGATTTTAACAAAGCATCGGTATATTGGTGTAGTGAATCCTGAAGCGGCCGATAGTTAGAACGAATCGTGTGGTTCAACAGGTTCAACAGTTCAAGAGAGAGAGAGGTTCAAACTAGTTCATAATTTGATCTATTTTGTCTGCTTCCATTGTGCACTCTGCATCATTTTGGTATTAGAGCTAGCGAAAGGTCTACAGAAGTGTCGGTGTTGTCTGTGAATGTTTATGTCAGATAGAGAAAGTGAAGGAGGGCTAGCGATATGCCTCCAAAGGGGATGACCACCGAAGTGGTCAAGAAATTCAAGGAGATGGAGGAGATGATCAAGATTGGAGTCAAGGAAGCACTCCAGGCTGAATTGAAGACATTGAGGAAAGGACTGAGATCAGACAAGGAGTCTGATGGAGAAGATGAAGATGGGGAAGAGGAAACAACCCCAGAACAGGCAGATATATTCTACAGACCATAAACAATTTCTGGAGGCCATAAGGACACTCAGTAAGGAGTCATCTAAATCAAAAATGGATATTCTGATGTTTAGCGGAAAGATGGACGTAGATGAAGTCATCGAATGGGTCAAGGCTTTGAACAATTACTTCAAGTACAAGGAGGTACCGGAGAATAAAAGAGTCAAGTTTGCAAAGACGAAATTGAAAGGTGCTGCACTCACGTGGTGGAACTACACCCAAGGAGAAAGGGTGAAGAGTGGCAAGAGCATGATCTCATCCTAGAGTTGGATGGTAGAGAGGATCAAGGCTCAGTTCCTACCAGTGGATTATGAAGTGTAGATATACAGGAAAATGCAGAACCTCAGGCAGAAGGATATGGATGTATCCACTTATACAAAGGAATTTCATAAATTGTCTCTAAGGTGTGGACATGCTGAGGATGAGAAAGGAATAGTTGCCAGGTATATTAATGGCCTGAAGTATAGTATACAAGATGAGATTACCATCTTGACACTAGAAACCATGGACAACTGCTTCCAAGTGGCGCTGAGAGTAGAAAATAAGTAGAAAAGAAAGGGAGAACAGCAGAACAGAGGCAAAGGTGGAAGAAATTTCAGGGGCAAAAATAACTTTGGTGGCAGAAATCAGTTCCAGAAGAATCAAGGGAGTCCAGTCAGCAAGAACACAGTGGAGAATCTGGATCTAGAGGGGGTTTTAGAGGAAGGAGACCCAATGGGAGAGGCAGATTTGGTGGACCAGGCAGAGGTCCTAACGTCTTCACAGGAAGATGTTATAATTGTAACCAAATTGGGCACATAGCAGGTAAGTGTCCAGAGAAAGCCTCAAGCTCTCATGGAGGAGACAGAAGGAGCCAGCTGATTCAAGAAGAAGATTGTCAGAGTGTGAACTCACCTATGGGAAGCGCAAGCTCTCTAGCACAAGATGGAGAGAATCTCATGATGAGAAGGACGATGCTGAAGGTACCACAAAACAAAGAACCACCACAAAGGAAGACATTGTTCAAAACTCTGTGCAAAGTGTTCGGAAAAAGGTGTAAGGTAATTGTTGACTCCAGCTCCACTAAAAATTTGGTTTCTGTAGAAATGATAGAGAAACTAAATTTAAGAAGATTACCACATGTGAGTCCATACAAAGTGTCATAGCTGAACAAAGGGCAACAAGTCTTGGTTGATGAACAAGCTTGGGTAGAATTTCAGATAGGGGAATATAGGGATAAACTATTTTGTGATATAATTCCCATGGATGCATGCCATTTACTATTAGGTAGACCTTGGCAGTATGATGTACAAGCCCAGCATGATGGTAAGTCGAATTCTTTTGTGATCACTAAGAATGGTAGACAGTATAAGATGGATCCTTTACCAGAAGAGGGTGTAGACAAGAATGTAGGGCTCAAGTATCATGTTAGTGAGTGGGAAAGAGTTTCTCCATACTTTGAAAGAAGAGGGAACCCAGGGGTATGCTCTAATTTTGAAACCTAAAGACAATTCTGATTTGTCTAAAAATAGCAAGGAAAAAGTCCCTAAGGAAGTGCAGGAATTGTTAAAGTATAAGAGTATCATGGTGGAGGATATGCCCAATACACTACCCCCTGTGAGAGACGTAAGTCATCAGATTGACTTCATCCTAGGATCCACATTGCCAAATAAACCAGCTTATAAAATGACACCTACTTAGAATGAGGAGATTGCTAAACAAGTACAAGAACTGTCGGATAAGGCTTGGTGAAGAAAAGTCTTAGTCCGTGTGCTGTACCTACAGTTTTATCTCCCAAGGAGGATGGCAAATGGAGGTTATGTACTGATTCGAGAGACATAAATAAGATCACCATCAGATATAGGTTTCCTATGCCCCAAATAGAGGACCTAATGGATTGTTTGGGTGGAGCTCGGTACTTTTCTAAAATTGATCTCAAGAGTGGATACCATCAGATCAGGATTAGACAAGGGGATGAATGGAAGACAACCTTTAAGACTAATGAGGTTCTTTATGAGTGGGGGGTGATGCCATTTGGACTATCCAATGCTCCAAGCACTTTCATGTGTCTAATGAATGAGGTATTGAAAAATTTTATTGGCAAATTTGTTGTTGTCTATCTTGACGATGTTCTGATTTTTAGCAGGACAAAGGAAGAACATTTGCAGCATTTGGAACAAGTGTTGAAGAAGTTGCATGAGGAGAAACTAATGATCAATATGGAGAAGAGTGTCTTCATGAAGGAAGAACTCACATACCTTGGATTTGTGATATCCAGGGCAATTTGAAAACGGATCCAAAGAAGGTAAATGCTATTATGTCTTGGCCAGCACCTAAAATAGTAAGTGATGTAAGGAGTTTTCATGGGTTGGCAACTTTTTATAGGAAATTCATAAGAGGATTCAGTCATATTTGTGCACCCATTATGGATACCATAAAAGGAGGCAGAAATGTAAGTTTGTTTGGAATAGAGCAGCTGATGAGTCTTTTGAGATTCTCAAATAGAAAATAGCAGAGAAACCCATTTTGGTTTTGCCTGATTTTAATAAGTTGTTTACTGTGAAATGTGATGCCAGTAACCTTGCCATTGGTGCTATCTTGAGTCAGGAAGGCAGACCTATTGCTTTCTTTAGTGAAAAGTTGAATGATGCTAAAAGAAAGTATTCCACATATGATCTAGAATTATATGCAATGGTTCAAGCATTGAAAAAATGGAGACATTATCTCTTGCCCAAGGAATTCATTGTTTATACTGATAACCATGCTTTGAGTTTTCTGAATTCGCAGAAGAAGTTAAATCACAGGCATATGAAGTGGGTCGAACAACTCCAGGCATATACTTTTTCCATCAAACATAAGAAGGGACAAGCCAACAAGGTGGCAGATGCTCTGAGCAAAAGAGTGTGCACTATATAGGAAATCCAGTTACAAAGTGTGGGAGTGGATTCTCTCAAGAATATGTACCAGGATTATGAGGACTTTAAAGAGATATATGTAGTTTGTTCACAATTTTTAGATTCCTATCATTCTGATTTTTCTAAATATTTGTTACAGCAAGGGCTACTGTTCAAAGGTAGCCAATTGTGTGTACCTAGGTGTTCCATGAGGGAGAACATCATAAAAGAGAAACATTGCGGTAGTCTTGGAGGTCATTTTGGACTGGACAAGATGTTGGAACAAGTGAGAAGGTTTTACTTCTGGCCTAAGATGCAAACAGATGTCAAAAAATTTGTAGAAACTTGTAACATTTGTCAGAGGGCAAAAGGAACTTCATCCAATGCCGGTCTCTATCAACCACTTCCAATTCTGCAAAGGCCATGGGAGTGCATCAGTATGGAATTTATTTTGGGTCTTCCCTGGACCCAAAGAGGTTTCGACAGTGTATTTGTTGTAGTTGATAGATTTAGTAAAATGGCTCATTTTGTGCCATGCAAATGTACCAATGATGCTTCACACATTGCTGGTCTATTCTTTAAAGAGATTGTTTGAATTCATGGTTTGCCATTGAATATTGTCACTGACAGAGATCCCAAATTTGTGGGACATTTTTGGCGCACTTTGTGGAAGAAATTGGGCACTCAATTATCTTTCACGTCAGCCTATCACCCTTAGACGGATGGACAAACTGAGGTGGTGAATAGATCAATGGGTAATCTTTTGAGGTGTTTGACTAAATAGCATGGAGAAGCATGGGATATGATCATCCCACAAGTAGAATTTGCATATAATGACCCTGTCAATCGGAGCACAGGAAAGAGTCCTTTTGAAGTTGTATATGGGATTCACCCAAGGGGAATTTTGGAGTTGAGAGATCTCCAAAACATGGAGAAAGGAAGTGCACAAGGAGAAGATTTTGCAGTCGGTATGAAGGATATCCATGATGTTGTAAGGGAAACTATCCAGAAGAACATAGGGAAATACAAGGAGAGAGTTGATCAGAGAAAAAGGGATGTCCAATACAAAGTTGGAGATCTGATAATGGCATATTTGAAGAAGGAGAGACTTCCAAAAGGGCAGCCCACGAAACTTCTTGTGAAGAAGATTGGTCCATGCAAGATTGTTCATAAATTTGGGCCTAATGCCTCTGAGATTGAACTTCCTCCGGGTTTAGCAATATCACCCATTTTCAATGTGTCCGACTTGTTTCCATTCAGAGGAGACAATGTTGCTGGTTCAGATGTGACAGAAGCAAGGGATGCAGAATGGATTTCTGATCTTCCACCGAGTCAGCCAGTACAGCTGGAATGTATTTTGGATACAAAGGTTCAGGAGAAGACTCGACATAATATGTACAAGCAGTATCTAGTCAAATGGCATGGTTTACCTGATGAGGATGCAACCTGGATGAGCGAGGAGGACATCATCAAACATGGGGTTTCCATTTCACACCTGGTTCCTCAAGGGACTTGAGTTCTGTTAACCCTGGGAGTATGGTGCAGGGGCACCTAGATACTTTAATTAATTTCATGTTCATTTTGATGTTTTGGTATTGTATAAGGTCCAAGTGACCAATTGTAAGGCCTAGTGCCATGTGTGAGTCTGAGTGGAATAAATCTAGGACAAGTCATATTGTTTGGTAGTTGAAGAGAAAACGCGTTGTAACTGAATGGGTTGATAGTTGTAGAACAGTTGGCATTCCCATCGATGCAAACTGTCATGAACAGAACATGTATAAACAGTTCAGCGAACAGGAAAGAAGTAAGGGTAAGAGAGTAGTATAGTAATTGGGTGGTGATCCGTGGTAGAACAACAGTAAGAAGATAGAAGAGTTGTTTTAGTGCAGAAGTTCCCAAAACTAAATAAAAGATCCTGTTTTGTTTTGTGTTCTTTCACCGTGTCACTATAGTTAGTTTCTATTTTGTCATTCAGATGGATTACTGAGCCATCCCACCGACGAGATTTCTTCAAAATTGGTGGAATGGATCAGTCTGTACATTTTGTGTTTTTTTTGTTTTTGTTTATGCTCCATGTCCGGATCGAGCGTGGGATGTGCTAGTCGAGCCTAGCATCTCTATGTGCTAGTGTTCTGAGAAGAGAGAAAGTGTCTGCATTGCAGAGTTTGTTAACGGTAGAACAATAACCATCAAAGAGAGCCCAGATGATGGTTGTCTGGCTAGAAAAGCAAGAAGTGCTAAGTCATGTGTCGAAGAGACTTAAGCGTCAGAGTGATAAGTTCTTACGAGGTCGGTGATAATTGTCTTGTTGAAGTAAGGAGGTCCCGCCAAATGCATATCATCAATGTGTATTGAGATTGTATGTGGCAAAACATACAACTGGTGACCGGATGTATTGGTGAATCGGTGCATGTGAACTTTGGTCCACTAGCGATAACAAGTCAAGTGATGTATATGAGTTGATTTTAACAATGCATCGGTATATCGGTGTAGTGAATCCTGAAGCGGTTGATAGTTGAACGGTTCGTGTGGTTCAACAAGTTCAACAGATCAACAAGGTTCAAACTAGTTCATAATTTGATCTATTTTGTCTGCTTCCATTATACACTCTGCATCAGAGAGTGAGTGAGATGTCTAGAGAGAGAGAGAGATAGGTAGAGAGAGAGAGGGGAGATAGATTGGGAGAGATAGAGGAGACAGAGGGAGAGATAGGGAGATAGAGAGTGAGTGAGATGTCCAGAGAGATAGGGAGAGAGATTGAGAGGTAGAAGGACTATAGAGAGAGGGAGATAAGGGAGAGATAGGGAGATACAGGTTTAGGGTTACTCAGGTTTAGGGGTTAGGGATTAGGGGCATTATTTAGGGTTTAGGGATTTAGAGAGAGAGAAAGAGACTACTTTTGACATGCAACCATAAACCCTAAATAATGCCCCTAAACCCTAAACCTCTAAACCCTAAATAATGCCCCTAAACCATAAACCCTAAATAATGTCCATAAGCCCTAATCCCTAACCCCTAAACCCTAAACCTAAGAAACCCTAAATCCCTACATCCTAAACCCCAAACTCCTAAACCCTAAACACTAAACCCAAGCAACCCTAAACCTCTATCTATTGCAAGTATGGGCTTAACTGGTGTTGTCATTGATGTCAACATACTCCTATTGCATTAATGATAAGGATTGGATGAGCAGTGAGCTAAGGATATTGAGAAAATTAGTCTCAATCAGGAATAGTGAAGAACAGTGATGACAGTAAGGCAAAAGTCCAAGATAGGATGATGATCAGAGGATGCGGTTTAAAGGGTTTGTAGATATGTGTCTTAAGGTGGTCTAGTAGAGATTTTAGAGGTCCGCATGAAGATCTGAAGAACTTATGGATGTTCAAGTTAAACTGGTTCTGACAGGTGTTCAAAGGTGACAGAATGACACAGATAGGTCCAGTGAGATCTGGAAATGCATTATCCTATTCTGCAGATTTGAGGGAGTGTTGAGTAAGTCTATGTGAAGTGTCAACTCGATTAGTTCATGGTTTGAAGGTCCGCAAGCATCTATTCCTTTGTGACAATGGTGACAGACTGTGTTCTTGAGGTTTCAGATGAAGGAGAGAAGGATTTCAATATCCAGATGAAGTGCGGATGATCTTGGTGATTCAGGCAAGCTTGTGAAGGTCTTTGGATCATGTCCAATTCGTGTTGATGGTTCGCATTGGAGTTGAAGCTCACAATTGAGGAATAACTTCCAGATGATGGTGTTCTTCTTGAGATTGGCCGACCGGATGAGTTACACATCCTGCGGATGTTCTTGTTGATGTTTGCTGACTTAGATGATCATTCCTAAGTTGATGTATTGTATAAATAAGGGATTGCGAAGTCATTTCAAAGGTGTCCTTGTGGAGATGAGAGTGTGGTAGCAAGGAGGAGAGCGAAAGGTAGAGCATAAGTATTGGGCTTAAATGGAACCGATTCAAGCATGGTGAAGATGCTATTTTTCTAGTTCAAGTAGGTGATACTTATTTCCTTGTAGATAGTAGTGGGCCTCTTGTGAGCAGTGTGCTTGGGCAGTGAGCCCTAATTGGCATGTGCCATTTTGTTCTTTCTATTCTTCTAACAGAGAATACAATCTTGGGTTAATCACCCCGTGGTTTTTCCCTTAACCAGGTTTTCCACGTCAAAATCTTGGTGTCTCATGTGTTGATGTGTTTATGCTCTTGATTCATTGCATTATGTATCCATGATTGATTTATTATTATGTTGTTGAATTGCAAAGTGAATTTAAGTGTTTAATTAGAAGAAAGTTTTGTAGAACTGATTCACCCCCCCTCTCAGTTGTCTGTCCTAAATCTAACAATTAGTATTAGAGCCAAGTTCCTCTAAAAGGAGCTTAACCGCTTGAGGAGATCCAGAATGATGTCTTACAAAAAGGATAGTCCGAAGTTTGATGGAACCAATTTTAATCTTTGGAAAGGTCGCATGAAATGTCACTTGCAATGTATGGGAATGGCATATTAGACCATGGTTATAACAAAGTATACACCTCCACAGGGTGGTCCGAAAGCCCCAAATGAAATCACCGATGCTGAAAATAATCTGTGGACTATAGAAGCTCTTCTAAGCATATTATTTGATTTAGAGCTCTCAAATGCTATTGACCTACCAACTGCTTTTGAGATTTGGAAAAAACTAGAACTTCTGCATGAAGGAGACAAGTATGTTAAATGTGCAAGGCTACAAAGTCTGAAAGGAAAATTTGAAAATCTGAAGATGAGAGATGATGAAAATATTACGACTTTTATGCCAAGAGTAAATGAGATTGTTTGTGGAATTAGAAATGCTGATGGAGTCTTGGATGAAGATGAGATTGTTAGAAAAATTCTCAGATCCCTTCCTGCTTCTTATAAAATCAAGGCTGCTGCCATTAAAGAATTTAGAGCCCATACAACGGTCACAAGATATCAATTGGTTGGTAAATTGGTTGCATTTGAAATGACCGAGTTTGGAGATGCTCCTCCTAAGACTGAATCTGCATTCAAAGCCAGTGCTTCTGTGAAAGGTAAACAAAGGTTTGATCTGGGAGAGAACTCTTCAAGAAAACTCTCATGGTATGAAAAAACAAGAAAAGACCTAGAAGAGGAGGAAGCAGAAACTACTCAACTTGAAGCCCTTATTGCAAAAAGACTGCCAAGAGGATCTGGTAAGTATGAAGGAAAGTTTCCTTTTAAGTGTTTCAACTGCAATAAGATTGGTCATTTTGCCTCAAAGTGTCTGGAAAGATTTTCAAGGCCAAATCCTAACAGATCAAGGTTCCAAAAGAACTATTACTATGTTCACGAGGAAGATGATAATGAAGGAATAACAGATGATGAATCAAAGACAGGAAACAAATCTGGAAATAAATGGGTGTTCATTGCCATCAAGGAAGAAGATCCAATGTCCTCTGTATCTGTCAATCATAAGACTGTGGAAAGAGCTCTGGCTGCCCAAGTTGAAGAGAAGGATGATTGGGTCATTGATAGTGGATGCTCTCACCATATGACAGGTGACAAAAATAAGTTCATAGATTTGGAGAGGTATGAAGGAGGAGTGGTAAATTTTGGTGATAATTCTGCTAGTAGAATCAAAGGAAGAGGAACTATTTCTTTTGATGGAAGGAACAAAACCGGTAATGTACTGTATGTTGAAGGTTTGAAGCACAATCTTCTCAGTGTTGGACAGTTGGTGGACAAAGGCTATGATCTCTGATTCAAGAATGGAAAATGCAAGATCTTTGAAAGTTCTGGAACAGAGATTGCATCCGGTACTCAAAAAAAGGTAATATCTTTCATTTGGTTGGTACTGGTAAAAGTTGCTTATTTGTTCAAGTTGATCAGAGTTGGTTATGGCATAGGAGGATGTGTTGTGAATTTTGATAATATCATCAAGATAAGCAATACTCAGGCTGTAAGAGATCTTCCAAAATTGGTGAAACCTACTAATAGCTTGTGCAAAGAATGTCAGTTGGGTAAGCTGAGAAAAATCACATTCAAGAGTAAAGAACTGTCCTCTACTGGATTATTGGACTTAGTTCATACTGATCTTTGTGGTCCGGAAAGAATCAAGAGTGTGCAAGGTGATAGATACTTCATGTTACTAATTAATGACTATTCCTGGATGATGTGGGTAACCTTTCTGAAAGAGAAATCAAAAGCTCTTGAGAAATTCAAAATATTCAAGGCTATGGTGGAGAATGAAACTGAATTAAAATTGAAATCTCTAAGGTCTGATAGAGGTGGAGAATTCACATCCGGTGAGTTCATAGAATTCTATGAGAAGCATGGAATAAAGAGACAGTTGTCTGCTCCTAGGACTCCACAGCAGAATGGAGTAGTGGAAAAAAAAGAACCAGACCATCCAGGAAGCATCGAGGACCATGATGATGGAAGCAAATGTTCCTCAAATCTATTAGAGAGAAGTTGTCAGCACTGTAGTCTATACTCTCAATCGAGTTCAAATTAGAAGCAATACCGGTAAGACTCCTTATGAACTCTGGTTTGGCATTACTCCTACTGTAAGGTATTTCAAATTCTTTGGTAGCAAATGTTACATCAAAAGAGATGAAGATCTAGGCAAGTTTGATGCTAGAAGTGATGAAGGAATATTCTTGGGTTACCCTACTCAAAGCAAAGCATATCGGTGCTATAACAAGAGACTGAGAAAGATTATAGAAAGTACAAATGTGAAGGTTGATGAAGGAATTGAAAAACCCTCAAGCTTTTATGAATACGATGAAGATGATCAGAATGGTGTTCTGACTCAAGGACCCCAAGCCTCTTCTGAAAGTTAGATTCAAACTGATCCAGTAAATTAGGAAGAAGAGATGAGTTTTAATGAGCCTGATCAAGAAGAAGAAATGAAAGAAACTCTCAAAGTGCCTAAGTATGTAAGATTGTACCACTTTGAAGATCAAATCATAGGTGATAAAAGCAAAGGTGTACAAACAAGAAGAAAGATTACTCAAGATTCAGAAAAGTATTGCCTGATTTCAAAGATTGAACCTAAGACAGTGAATGAAGCTTGCAATGATGAAAACTAGACTAAAGCAATGGAGGAAGAACTGATGCAAATTGAGAAAAATCACACTTGGGATCTTGTTTCCAGACCTAGAAACAAGAATGTGATTGGAACAAAATGGGTCTTTTGGAACAAAATGAATGAAGTTGGTGAAGTAATCAGAAATAAAGCCAGATTGGTTTGCAAGGGTTACTCTCAAATAGAAGGAGTTGATTTTGAAGAAACTTTTGCTCTAGTGGCAAGAATTGAAGCAGTCAGATTATTTCTTACTTTTGCTGCCTTCAAGGATTTCAAAGTATATCAGATGGATGTCAAGTCTACCTTCCTGAATGGTGACTTGGAAGAAGTATACATTGAGCAACCAGATGGATTCAATTGTTTGATCATCGTGATATGGTCTACAAGTTGAAGGCACTGTATGGATTGAAGCAAGCCCCAAGAGCCTGGTATGAAAGATTGGATAAACATCTTTTGAAGATTGGTTTCAACAAAAGTACTGCTGACAGTAATTTGTATTTCAAAATTGACCATGAAAATATCTTGATTATTGAAGTATTTGTTGATGATATCATTTTTGGAGGAAGAGATAGTATGTGTAAAACCTTTGCAAATCAAATGAAAAGTGAATTTGAGATGTCCATGCTTGGGTAAATGAATTTCTTCTTGGGTCTACAAATCACTCAAACAAAGAAAGGAATCTTCATTTCTCAGACCAAATATGTGAAAGAATTGTTGAAGAAATTTGGGATGGAAGACTCAAAGCAAATGAGTACTCCCATGGCAACTAGATGTAAGTTGAGCAAGGATGATGACTCTCCCAAGGATGATCAGAAAAAGTATAGGTTGATGATTGGAGGACTGTTGTATCTTACTCAAACTAGACTAGACATTATGCAGGTTGTTGGTCTTGTTGCTAGATTTCAGGTTGATCCTAGAGAATCTCATGTCATGGCAATCAAGCAAATTTTTAGATATCTAAAAGGGATAGTTGAGTATGGTCTATGGTATCCTAGAGATCATGATTTCTCTCTTCATGCATATACAGATGCTGATTGGGCAGGAGATGTGGATGACCGGAAGAGTACCAATGGTGGAGCATTCTTTTTGGGGAAGAGATTGGTTTCTTGGCTAAGCAAGAAACAAGAGGCAATATCTCTGTCCATGACAGAAGTAGAATATATTGTAGCAGCAGGTAGTTGCACTCAAGTTTTGTTGATGAAGCAGATGCTAAGAGACATCAGAGTGGAGTATGAGGAGCCTATCACAATTTTCTGTGACAATTCAAGTGCAATAAATATATCTAAGAATCTGGTGTTGCATTCAAAGACTAAACATATATCCATCAAGTTTCACTTTTTGAGAGAGCAAGTGAACAAGAATGAAGTCAGATTGGAGTTTGTGCCTTCCAAGGATCAGATTGCAAACATCTTTACTAAACCTTTACCTAAGGACTTTTTTGAGTTTCTCAGGGAGAAGTTAGGGGTTACTACCCCTCCGGTGATGAACTAAGGAGCACTGATGTGCATCAGTCTAATGGATATCATAGTCCTATCTTGTAGTCCAGATTGATGATGGGGAGCTGCTACTTAGGGGGAGCAGCAGGTATGATTCTAAAGTAGTGGAATTGCAAGTATGTGCCCTTTGCCATTGATGTCAAAGGGGGAGAGAAGACATGTGAAAAACAAGTGGTTGTTGATCAAAGGGAGAAAAGACATGTGAATGTTTGTTGCTGATATGGGGAGTTGTGACAGTGAGGAGAAGTTCTTGTCTTGATGATCAAAACAGTTTTTCACATCGTATGTTGCCATCAATGACAAAGGGGGAGATTGTTGCAAGTATGGGCTTAATTGGTGTTGTCATTGATGTCAACATACTCCTGTTGCATTAATGATAAGGATTGGATGAGCGGTGAGCTGAGGATATTGAGAAAATTAGTCTCACTTAGGAACAGTGAAGAACAATGATGACAATAAGGTAAAAGTCCAAGATAGGATGATGATCAGAGGATGCGGTTTAAAGGGTTTGTAGATATGTGTCTTAAGGTGGTCCAATAGAGATTTTAGAGGTCTGCATGAAGATCTGCAGAAGTTATGGATGTTCAAGTTAAACCAGTTTTGATAGGTGTTTAGAGGTGACAGTGACACAGATAGGTCCGGTGAGATCCAGAAATGCATTATCCTATTCTACTGATTTGAGGGAGTGTTGAGTAAGTCTCTGTGAAATGTCAACTTGATTGGTTCATGGTTTGAAGGTTCGCAAGCATCTATTCCTTTGTGACAGTGGTGACAGACTGTGTTCTTGAGGTTTCGGATGAAGGAGAGAAGGATTTCAGTATGCAGATGAAGTGTAGATGATCTTGGTGATTCAGGCAAGCTTGTGGAGGTCTTTGGATCGTGTCCAGTTCATGTTGATGGTCTGCATTGGAGTTGAAGCTCACAATTGAGGAATAACTTCTGGATGATGGTGTTCTTCTTGAGATTGGCTGACCGGATGAGTTACACATCCTGCGGATGTTCTTGTTAATGTTTGCCAACTTAGATGATCATTCCTAAGTTGATGTCTTGTATAAATAAGGGATTGTAAAGTCATTTCAAAGGTGTCTTTGTGGAGATGAGAGTGTGGTAGCAAGGAGGAGAGCAAAAGGCAGAGCAGAAGTATTGGGCTTAAATGGAACTGATTCAAGCCTGGTGAAGATGCTATTTTTCTAGTTCAAGTAGGTGATACTTATTTCCTTGTAGACAGTGTGTCTCCTATAGGCAGTGGGCCTCTTTCGAGTAGTGTGCTCAGGTAGTGAACCCTAATTGGCATGTGCCATTTTGTTTTTTCTATTCTTCTAACAGAGAATACAATCTTGGGTTAATCACCTTGTGGTTTTTCCCTTAACCAGGTTTTCCACGTCAAAATCTTGGTGTCTCATGTGTTGATGTGTTTATGCTCTTGATTCATTGCATTATGTATCCATGATTGATTTATTATTATGCTGCTGAATTGCAAAGTAAAGTTAAGTGTTTAATTGGAAGAAAGTTTTCTACAACTGATTCATCCCCCCTCTCAGTTGTCTGCCCTAAGTCTAACACTATCTCCCTATCTCCCTGTTTGTAGCATTCCTCTACCTCTCAATCTCTCTCCCTATGTCTTTGGCCATGTCCCTCACTCTCTATATCTCCCTATCAGTCCTCTCTCTAAACACTAAACCCTAAACCTCTAAACCTTAACCCCTAAACCATAAACCCTAAACCCTAAATAATGCCCCTAAAACCTTTACTTGAGCAACCCTAAACCCCTAAACCCCAAACCTCTAAACCCCAAATCGAAGAAACTCTAAACCTTTATCTCCCTATCTCTCCCCTATCTCCCTATCTCTATCATCTCTCTACCTCTCAATCTCCTTCCCTATGTCCCTGGCCATGTGCCTCACTCTTTATCTCCCTATCATTCCTCTCTCTCTATAAACCCTAAACCCTAAACCTTTAAACCTGAACCCCTAAACCATAAACCCTAAATAATGCCCCTAAACCCTAACCCATAACCCATAAACTCGAGCAAACCTAAACTCCTAAACCTAAATAACCCTAAACCTCTATCTCCCTATCTCTCCCCTATCTCCCTATCACCTTTGTCCCTCTACCTCTCAATCTCTCTCCCTATGTCTCTGGCCATGTCCCTCACTCTCCATCTCCCTATCTCTCCCCTCGGTCTCCTCTATATCTCCCTATTGGTCCTCTATCTCTCTCTAAACCCTAAACCCTAAACATCTAAACCTAAACCCCTAACCCCAAAACCATAAACACTAAATAATGCCCCTAAACCCTAACCCCTAAACCCTAAACCCTAAACTCTAAACCCAAGCAACCCTAAACCTCTATCTCCCTATCTCTCCCTATCTCCCTATCTCTATCATCCCTCTACCTCTCAATTTCTCTCTCTCTGTCTCTGGACATGTCTCTCACTCTCTATCTCCCTATCTCTCCCATTTGTCTCCTCTATCTCTCCCAATCTCTATCAATCCCCTCTCTATATCTCTCTCTAAACCCTAAACCCTAAACCTGAGAAACCCTAAACTTGAGCAATGCTAAACTCATAAACCCTAAATAATCCAATCAAATTTAGTTTTATCTTATTTCCATTTCATCCTCCCAATTTATATCCTCATCCCTCTTTGCATGTCCTAGTTTTCTTGTTTCCATTTGCTTTGTCGAGAAAGGAGAGAGAGAGAGAGAGAGAGAGAGAGATGTATGCAAAATGTGGAACCATGGACAAGGCACATGAATTGTTTGATAGAATGCCTCAAAAAAAATGTGGTCTCATGGACTACATAGTTGCAGAACTGGGCTTGAACTTTCCAAGTAATGGGCCCCCTTCATGGTCTACCAAGTCCAGGTGGCACAGTAAGGCCAGCCCAAAAGAGACTCAATATGACTCATGATGGTTTTCCTCATTTGTTGATCAGGACCAGGGTCATTTAAGTGGTATTATTGTGAAAATATCTCAAATTTAGTTTTTTGGTATTTTCTACATCTTAGTAAATTGCATTTTTAGAGGCAAAAAGTTTAAATTCCAACAAAATAGTTAGGAGTTATGACCTTGCAAAGGGGAAGATAAAAAATTTCATAATTTTGAAATTTTGTAAAAAAGTTTTCACCTTCCAAGAGTTCTTTTTATTTTCCAAGGGTAATGTGACCCTTCATATTTTATGTAAGCCTATATATTTCGAATTGGAATGAATAGAAATCAATTTTTTGGAGGCAATTCACAACTCTCGACGAGTTTGCCTATTTGCAAAAACTCAAATCTTCTTTGTTTATTTTATTGCATTACAATACTACAGGCTCAGCGCTAGGTATTGTCCAGATCAGTGGTATCAGAGCCATGTTCATTTGCTTCTTCTCAAATTAGAGAGGATTTTAGCTACAAGAGAATTCAAACAGTGTAATTTTAGCTCAAAATATTTATGGGTTTTGTCCGTAGCATCGAAATCCTATCTGGGTATCTCTAATTTTTTTTAGAAAGTGGACAGATTTTGAGAAAATAGATTGCAAATCCATGGCCCTATTTCTTGCCTCTACTTGTTTCTTTTTGCCTTTTCAAAGCAGTTTCGTGAAATTGGGTATATCTTTCTCATCCGGACTCCATTTTGTGCAAACGAGATATCAACGAAAAGAGGACTCAGAGAAATTTCTAGTGGTGTAGGTAATTATTTCTGATTTTTTTATTAGCTTACTACTATTTTCACCAGAAGTCAGGTCTTCTTTTGTCAGCATTGCCCTCAATGTTTTGGGCATATCTTTTGCATACGGTGTCGAAATTAGACAAATAAATATCATTGGAAAGGTGATTCAGTCCTCTAGACAACCATCAGATTATCTTCATTTGAAGTGCAATTGATTGAAAATGTCAGAATGAAATGATCATTCAGATCCTTTCAAGGTGATGGTTGAAGAAGCATTAACAAAGCAGTGTGAGGAGATGATGAGTCAGTTCTCTCGTCTGCTACAACAAAATAAAGGAAATCAACAACCCAACATGGGAAGAGTACCATTTTGTGGTCACACTCCTTTCAAGGTGCAGGTAAATTTTGATATTCCAAATTTTGAAGGCAAAATAAATGTAGATGTTGTTGATGATTGGTTGTCAAAACTAGAAAGACATTTTTCTGTGCATCACTTCTCTAATGGTGAAAAATTAACCTTTGCTCTCCTCAAAGATGAACATCATGTAAAACAATCATGGGAAAATAAACTATTGTCTAGAGAAAAGCTTGAGTTTAATGGAACAGTAGAGGATGATCCCACCTGGGGTGATTTGTGGAACATATCAAGGAAGAATATTTTCCTGAAAATTCATGCGAGGATAAATATATGGAGTGGCAGATGCTTCGTCAATAGAAAGACCAATCTGTTCAAGATTACACTAATACTTTCCATGCTCTTTCAGTAAAGCTTGGCATCATTGATATAGAAAAACATCAAATTTTGAAGTACCGCAGTGGGCTTCATCATCATATCCAAACAGAGATGGAATTTCTCAATATTGAGACCTTGGGAACTGCCTACAAATATGCAGTGAAGATTGAGGAAAAATTCAAACAAAAGGGAAAAAAAGATTATTTTTCAAAGAATGAAGGTGACAACAAACTCATGGGAAAACAGACAACTAAGGATCCCTCCTCACAATCATCATCAACAGCACACAACAATGGAAAGAAGATGTGGTGTGAATTCCATAGAAGTCCAAGGCATAACACAAAGGATTGTCGAGTTGCCAAGACGTTGATGATAGGGTTACAAGAAAAGGAAGCTGAGGCTGAACCTGAACCATTGCCTGTAGACTCTTTTGAGCAAAGAGATGATGAACAAATAATTGAAGCTGACCCCTATGCCATAGTTACCACCACTAGGATTTTGCCTCGTGAAGATGAGGAGCATTTATTCCACTCACAAATGTGGGCAAATGGAAAGGTCCTCCATTTCATTATTAACAGTGGAAGTCAAAAGAATCTGATCTCTACTAAGACTGTTAAAAGGTTGAACTTGAAGACCACACCTCATCCATAGCCATATCATGTGGGATGGGTAAGCAACCAAGAACAAGATATTTAGGTAAATAAGCAATGTCGCTTACCTTATTCTATCAAACCATTCAAAGATGAAGTCATATGTGATGTGGCACCCTTGGATGTGTGTGATGTATTGTTGGGGCACCCATATATGTACAAATGTCATGGTGTATATGAGTTCAAACCTCACAGTGCCATTATCACATGGGGAGAAAAGAAGTATTGGATACCTAAAGTAAGTCTTACACAAACAACATCTTTGATTACTGAAAAACAATGTGAACGTCTAATTGCTCATATTGGAACATTTGTTCTACGCTTCGAACTAAGGACAAGAGGTCAATTGTAGCCAATATCCATGACAAAATGGTCACCACTACCACTCAGCAAAAATAGATAAATGAAAGTAGGACATCACTCTGGGATATGATGGATAACAAGCTGACAAAGTCTATTGCTTCCCATCCACAAATAGATGGGCAAACTGAGCACAACTACAATCATGCCCTACATAGTTCCATAGGGCATAGCCCATTTAAAATATGTCTTAGACATCAACCTCTGGCTCCTATTGATGTAGAAATACCAGTCATCTCAAATGCTCCATCACCACATAAGGCAGCCAAGTTTGTTGAAGAAATGCAACAAGCTCTGGAGATATTGTGTCACACTAGGCAAAAGTACAAGGAAAGACATGATCAACATTGTCTACCTCATCAATTCCATGTTGGAGAAAAGGTCACTGATGTCTTGGTCATGACACTTAAAAGACAACATATTCCTCTTTATCATGTGGTTCAAGCAAGTAAAGTTCCTCATCAAGGCAAGTGGTTCACCAGGGATCAAATTAAAAAGCAGTTTCCTTAGTTGTTGTAGACCATAGATGCAGTGGGGCCCATTGCCTCTCAAGGGGGCAGCAATGATTAGGACCAAGGTCATTTAAGTGGTATTATTGGGAAAATATCGCAAATTTAGTTTTTTGGTATTTTCTACATCTTAATAAATTGCATTTTCAGAGGCAAAAAGTTTAAATTCCAACAAAATAGCTAGGAGTTATGACCTTGCGAAGGGGAAGATCAAAAATTTCATAATTTTGAAATTTTGTAAAAAAGTTTTCACCTTCCAAGAGTTTTTTTAATTTTCCAAGGGTAATGTGACCCTTCATATTTTATGTAAGCCTATATATTTCGAATTGGAATGAATAGAAATCAGTTTTTTAGAGGCAATTCACAACTCTCAACAAGTTTGCCTATTTGTAGAAACTCAAGTCTTCTTTGTTTATTTGATTGCATTACAATACCACAGGCTCAATGCAAGGTATTGTCTAGATCACTTGTTCCAGGAATTCATTTCGTAGGGGAGAGAGGGTTTTGACTAACAAAAACTGTAAAAAACAGCAAATTGGAAAATGGTTTAAACTTTAAACATTAATACAAAAACATATTTTTCAAATTTGTATGTAAATTTTTATCAAACAACTGTTAAACTATCTATTTAAACACATTGAATTGTGACTTGAATAGACCTCTCCTAGCTCCTCGTTCAAATTTGATGCTTGTGCCAAAGCAGGAGTGTTGCTTTCCTTATGATACATAAGTATATTTTTATTGATGAATTGAGTAGACTGGATAAACTTTATCATCTAGATGCCATTAAAAAAAGAAGCAAGTCAAAGACAGAAATGTAGTTTTAAGAAAATTAAAGTGGTTTCCATGTTAAGCATATTTGAATATCAAATAGAATTTCAAACTTTATTAAACAAGAATTCTTACCTCAATTGACACATACAGTGAAATAGGAATAATGATTGAATAAATTGTCACAAGGGTAAATAGTGTAAGAGCAACAACCTCTGTAATGAGGAAAGATGAGAGAAATGAGAAATTTACACATAAAGAAATTGCTCATTAGCTAAAAGAAGAAAACTCAGTAGCCTTTAAAATTTCTAAATATCTAAATTGTCTTTGTGGCTTCAGTTTTAGTTGACGTTGTGCCAATATAATAAAATCTAGAGTATTGCTTTGGAACAGAGTATGGACATCCATCAAAGCATGAAGGATAGAGGAATTTTGTCAGATGTTGTAGTTGCAACTGCCCTGGTAGACATGTATGCAAAATGTGGAACCATGGACAAGGCACATGAACTATTTAATAGAATGCCTCAAAAAAATGTGGTCTCTGTTAGGACCATTCAAAATTCTCATAGTCCCACTTGGTTTCATGCAAATTTCCTTCCATAAATCCATCTTAGGGATCCATATTTCTTTTAAAATCATTCCAGAAGTTATTCATAAGCACCCCATACCAAGTCCATGTCAAAGATATTTGTATTTTTGACCATTGATGTGTTTTTGTCTCTCACCGCAGTCTCGCAAGTCACTCAAAAGGTCTTGGTAGGTGTGTGTGAACCAAGGATAACAAGGGAGTAGTTATCGCTATCCTGTAGCATGAAGAGATTGCACTTGTGGCATCGTGGTATGCAAAGATCGATTACCGCATCCCCGCAATGGTCTCAAAATGAAGTGGCTGGCGACATAAATTTAAGTGGCATATGATACTTCACTGCGGTCCCGTGGCAGTCAAGAGAATAACCAATAGTACTACAGTAAGGAGTAGAGGAAAATAGTACACCACGACCCCGTGGCAACCTCAAGTGAGGCTTGCGGTATGGTGGTATAAGGAGTTTAAGTTATGTAAGTGTTGAATACCACGGCCCCATGACAATTTCAATGAAGGAGTGCAGTAGTGCGGTGAAAGGCTTCAAGTAATGTTTAGTATATCGTGGTCTCACGATGTTCAAATAAATGGTTTGCAGTACTGCGGTAGGGAACAAGTCAATAAACATAATGGTATTGTGACCCCACAATGTCCACTCCCTTAGTGTGCGGTAATGTGGTAAAGGTCAAATTGATGTAGGTTACCCTGCTACCCCGCAACAGTGACCTCACTAGGTCTGTGGGGTAGCGGTAAACAGTAAAAGATGATTGCCAAGTGTTCTCCCATTGTCCCATGGAGCAAAGAAATTGACTTTACAGTATTGCACTAAGCATTGGATGCTGGAGTAATAGAACGGCCACCCTGCAGAGGCCATCATTTATGGTGGCAGGTGTGCAGTAATCATTGCAATGACTGCAAAACTGGTGAAATATTTTGTCTATCCAATCTATGATGATCAATGAACTATGTTTGAAGTGATTTAAACATGCATATTTTCTCAATCCTTGTACGAACCAGAGTAAATGGTGAAATGACTAGCTTCATAGAAAAATAAAGCCTAAAATTCCTTTGTATTTCATCATTCAAGCAAGTGCAGTGGTGATTCTGGACGGTGAGCTCAAGCTTTGAAGTGTGTTCTATGAACTTCATTCAACTGGGTAAGTCAATTTCATCATCTTCTTCATAAAAGTTGATATTTAGTTGGTACTTTGCTTAAATTGGTTCAGTAGATCAAAAAACTGTCAAAACCCTAGTTCATAAAAGTATTAACACAATGGCACCCAAAAAATCTAAATCCACAAGTATGAAAGCTGAGTCCTCTGCCCCTAAAGAAAAGAAGCGATCCCTTCAACAGTCACTATTAGACATTTTTCCAAATTCGGTTGACAAGGGGTATAAGAAAATATTTAAGGATATAGCAGAGGGTTGTCAAGATGTCAAGGTTCCTATTTCTGGTTGGAGTCTATTTTGGTATTTCTATGAGAAAAAAGATGGTCAAGGTCCTATTGCCAACCCATGGAACCTGAATCTGGCCAAACTTGTAGTTCCAAATGTGTGTTGATGTTGAATTGATTAGAGTATTGGAATAGTGCTACCATCCAGCCACCAGGACAGTTAAATTGCCTAATGCGTCACCATTGGTAGCATTGGACAGAAATGTAATTATTGATTGTTTCATGCTCGATAAGCAAGCCCTCACATAGGTTGACTTGAAGAAGAGTGAATAAGAATATAACAGCCTCAGAAAAACACACAGGAATGACAAATTGCCCATGTACATGAGAAAAGGGGCTAATAACAGAAGAATTGAAATTCCATCCACTGTTGTTAATGATTTTGCTGTTTATTTCAAGAGGACATACTTTGCTTTGTGTCAGGTGCTGGGTATTAATGCCCAAGACAAAATGCCTATGGATTTGATGATGATGGCCATGAGGATTCAGAATCTAGAGGTGAATATTGAGTATGATTTTGCATCATATATTGAAAAGAAGTTGCATGATGGTCTATTATTAGAGAAAACAAGAATCCCCTTGATTTCAAATACTATTCCTTGTTGTGTCACTTGATAATGTATCAGAATAAGGAGAAATGGCCCAAAAAAATGGATTTGAGTATGATTGACAAGAAGAGGTAGAGGTTGCCCACACAATGTCAGTGATACAAAAGGGATATTCATTGCAAGAATTGTAATTATGTAGTATTCCATGATGAGTTTGCAATTAGAATAGTGAATTCACTTGGTTGCCCTTCTCCCAGACTGACCAAAGAGGTCAAAGAGATGTTGAGGCCTCTTACTCATAGGCCAGCACAAGGTCATAAGCATAACTTTACTGATTGGTTTTTCTTGCCAGACCATACAATAATCAGAGTTTATGGGTGTACTCAGCCACCCCATGTGTTGCCAAAGTTTGTGCCAGACAAAATTGTATTCCTTGAGTTCATGTGGCAGATGCTTTGGATGGAGAAGGATGTGATGAAGAAGGCAAAGACGGGCACTTTCCTTCCTGATTCTACTATGTTTGGTGATTGGTCAATTGGTTCAGACACTTTGGAAGAGTTGCAGGCCTATTTGAAGGCTAAGTATTCTTTGAATTCAGGGACCGAAAGAGTTTGTGATTTGGAGGGTCACATGAATTTTGTTAGGCAAGTCATTCTTACTAGAATGGGGGTATCCCATCAAATCAATTTTGATGAGGATGTTATCAGAAATTGTGTCACTTTTGATGAAGTGTATAATAGAAAGAGGAAATGGGAAATTGTAAAAAGGATTAAGGATGACAGGAGAAAGAAAAACCCTAATTTTGAAGGATTTTTTGTTGATGAGAAGGACCCCTTGAATAGAATAGATATGGTTATTGATAATTTCAAAGAATCTATGACAAGTCTGAAAAGGAGCCTACAAAGGCTACCAAGCTCCCAGTCAAGAGGCCACCAGGAGTTGTAATTCAAGAGGTTGCCCCTGATGCAATGTCAGTTCAAGATCCTACAATTTTTGATTCACCACCTCCCAAAAGGCAAAAGACTGATGATGTTTCTCCATTGGTTCCATATGAAATGACTGAAGGAGTTGGAGATACTGAGGAGGTGGCCAGTATTCTGAACCATATGGGAGATGAAGAGGAAGTAGATCAACCACTGGTTGGTGAAGAAACAGAGGCCCACAAACCCAAAGCAAGAATGGAGGAACAAGGACAAGGTGAGCCTGAGTTACAAGAAGATGAAAGGGTCGTGGCCTCAATGAGGTTCATGGAGGATGAAGATTTCATAAATACTCTAGAATTCAAAGACTTCTGGTTGAAAATAAAGATGAGGGAGTTTGAGGAGAAAGTTGAGATAAATAATATGGGTGCTGATGAATCACAACATGACCAAATTGTGACCCAAACTTTCAAAGAAATGAAGATTGATGAAATAAATGTTACCCCTGAGGAGTGAAAGGAAGCTAGGTGTGCGGAAATCACTTCCTACCCTAATCTAATGAGGAGAGATGAATGTAAATTCATTTTAATAGTTACATTTACAACAATGTTAACCCAGTAACAGAGATATTGCAGCAAACACATACACAAGAATGTAAGACAAAAGAAGAGAGAGACAAGATATACGTGGAGAAATCCCTTACGGGTGAAAAACCCCACACGCCAAAACATAGCTCAAATGTATTCTGTAAACAACTAAGTTTACAATACAGTCACAGAGCCAATGCTCTTGTAGGAGTCTTTGACACTCATATCTGGAGATAATCTGGCAGCATAACAGTACCTGTCAATTACATAATACATCTCCTCTCCAAAGCACATGTTTATATAGAAAATACAAGGCAAAAATGGCTCTATCTTGAGATGGGCATCCAACATGGCCTCATGGCCCAAAACCCACACCTATGACACTTGTCCAACATTGTAAGATGTTTTTGACACTTGTCAAGTCACCCCATCCCAAAGAGATTGCCTATTCCCAAGTTGGGCAATGACAGATACTCTTACGACACTTACAACCGTCATAGAATCCGTCATAGTGGTCATATCTTATAGATGTAAGAGAATCTGTCATACACAGGATATAAATAGCATATTCTCTTACAACATGTCATAACCCTCCTTGGGGCACCCAAAGATGCCTTTTCAAAGATGCTTCTTGACACATGTCTTCACCTGTCATAGAATCTTCCACTTCTGACTCTTACATGTCATAGATTTGTCATAGGAATATGTCATAACCATTTTGGTCAATATTCCCTTACACACTATCCAAGATGCCGACACATGGCAAAATATTCTTACCACTAAGTGGGATGCCTATGTCCTCATGTGAGGACAAATTTACATGTGATCATCTTCCATGTAGGATGACACATCATCGTGCCAACTCCCACAAGATGACAACATAGGATTTGCATCCTAATTACACAATAGGCAATAAATAAATTAATACAATGTAATAATACAAGGAATTACCAAGGTTGAGACACCTTAATTCCCAACATCCTCCCACTTGTCAAACACCTTGTAAGAGCCAATGGAATTAACAGGATTTAACTGCTATAGGCCGAGAGGCCCATAGACTTTGAACACCATCTGAACTTCTCTGTGCCTACTAGTTTTGTCAATGCATCCACAACATTCTTCAAAGTATCTACCTTCTCCAAATTCACCTTCCCATCCTCTACCATGTCTCACATGGAGTGAAACTGTACAGCAATATGCTTTGTTCTGGCATGGAAAGTCAGATTCTTTGCTAGGCAAATCGCACTCTGACTGTCACAACAAATCGTAATCTGTCCTGCATCAACACCAATATCTAAACACAATCTCTTAAGCCAAATGGCTTCCTTACAAGCATGAGTTGCTGCCATATACTCAGCTTCTATCATAGATAAAGCAACCATAGGTTGTTGCTTACTCATCTAACTAATTGCACCACCAAACATTGTGAACACATATGCACCTGTGGATCTCATGTTGTCAATGTCACCCGCCCAATCAAAATCCACAAATCCACGAATACAAACAGAATGTGGAGGTCCTGTAGCATTACCATGATAGCATATGGAATACTTAGAAGTACCCCTCATATATCTGAACACTCACTTAACTACATCCCAATGTACCCGTCTAGGATTAGCCATAAATCGACTAAGGACTCCCACTGCTTGGGCAATGTCTGGTCTTGTGCAGACCATAGCATACTTCAAACTGCCAACAACACTAGCATAAGGTACTCTTCTCATGTCCTCCACCTCACTAGGACAATCAGTAACAGACAACTTTGTCCCTAATGAAACAAGAACACACAATGGTCTACAATCTACCATGCTGAACCTATCCAACACGATCTTCACGTACTTACTCTGGCTTAACCAAAGTTTTCTATTTGCTCTATCTCTTCTGATTTCCATTCCCATAATGTACCTGGCTGCCCCTAGATTTTTCATCTCAAACTAAGTTGACAACTGAGATTTCAAATCAGAAATCATATTCTTACCATTCCCAATTAACAGCATATCGTCAACATACAATGCAATAATGAGAATGTGATCATTGTCAAACTTGTAATACACACAATGATCTAATTTCAATCTCAGATATCTAATTGACAACATAAAAGCATCAAAATTCAAGTACCACATCCTAGGAGACTGCTTCAAACCATACAAAGACTTTTTCAACTTGCAGACTAAATTTTCTTTACATTCCTCTATGTAATGCTCTGGTTGTGACATGTAAATCTCTTCCTCCAAATCACCATGAAGGAATGTTGTCTTCATATCCATCTGCTCCACCTCTAAGTCATAAGATGTTGCAAGAGATAACAGGAATTGAATAGATGTCAGCTTTGCAATGGGAGAGAAAATTTCACCATAATCAATTCCCTCCACTTGTGAGTACCCCTTCGCAACTAGTCTGGCCTTATACTTTTCAACACTGCTATCTGTACCAAATTTTTTCTTGAACACCTATTTGCATCCAATAGGTTTTTGTCCTTCAGGCAAAGGCACCAAGTCCCATGGTTTATTCTTCTCCAAAGAAGCCATCTCATCTTCCATGGCCTCCTTCCAAGAACCTGCATCTTTCATGCCCATAGCCTCTTTCACAGTTCTAGGCTCATCAGCGTTAGTAAGCAAGGCAAAAGCACAAATAGAATCAAGTAATGAATAACCAAACCTATCAGGTTGCTTTCTAGTTCATGTAGACCTCCTCAATCACTAAGGTCGAGGTTCTGCTTCTTCTTCTAAGCTTTTAGAGCTGCTAGAGATCTCTTCATCATTAGGTCTCACAGGGTTTGTCAGTTCAGTCTTTTCAGGGGTAGAAGGAAACTAAACCACATCTTCTTTCTTTTCTATCTATTTTGGCTGTAAAACAACGGAAGAAGATGTTAGCTCTCCGAAGATAACACTTCTACTATACAACACTTTTTCAACCACATAATCCCAAAGCTTGTATCATTTCACACTGACACCATAGCCAATGAAAATACACTTAACAGCCTTGTTCTCCAATTTAGACCGTTTCTCCCTAGGCACATGTGCATATGCCTCACAACCAAAAACACAAAGATGTCTAACTGAAGGCTTCTTACCAGACCACACCTCCATAGGTGTCTTACCAACAAGAGCTGATGTAGGAGACCTGTTTACCGGGTAGCAAGCAATGGCTACAGCTTTAGCCCAAAACTTTTGTTCGAGGCTTGCTCTACTAAGCATACTCATAGCCTTCTCCATCAATGTCCTGTTCATCCTCTCTGCAACTCCATTTTGCTGCGGGGTGTATGGAGTTGTCTTATGTCTTTCAATCCCTTGTTCTTTACAGAACTTATCGAACTTTGCCAAACAAAACTCACCACCATTATCAATTCTCAAACACTTAATCTTTTTACTAGTCTGATTTTTAGCAAAAGCTTTAAACTTTAAACCAACTAAAGACTTTAGTCTTGCTTTTGATAAAATAAACCCATGTCCTTCTACTGTAATCATGTATGAAAGATACAAAATATACAGATTTGGAGATCAAAAGAACATTAACAGGACTAAACACATCAGAATGAATAAGATCCAATACACCAGAAGACTTGTGAGAACTAGAGTAAAATTGAACACGGTTTTGCTTTCCATATACACAATGTTCACAAAAGTCGAACTCAAGATTACAATCATTTAACCCCTCAACGAGGTTTTTATTTTTCAGGATTCTAAGACCCTTCTCACCAATGTGGCCATATCTCAAATTCCATAACATAGTCTTTTCAGTAGGAAGTTTAACTTCCAAAGCATGTGCACTACCGTCAGAAAGTGTTACAACAGATTTATTCACTGCTTATTCATATGGTGTGGATGAAGTGACTGCAACTCTTTTCTTTGAGTCAGAAGAACTATTGCACTGAGAAGTGCATGCCTCCAGCTGAAACAGAGTACCTCTTCAAGTACCCATCACAAGCACCATAGATCCTCTAGTCATCTTGCATCTATCCTTCGAAAAGATAACCTGCACACCTGCATCATTCAACATACTTACAAAAAGCAGGTTCCGTGCTAGGCCTAGGATGTGTATAACCCCAGCGATCCCATTCACTCATCCATCAAGGAATCAAATTGAGACTCTTCCATGACCAACAATCTTCAGATGAGAATCATCACCCAGGTACACTCTTCCACCATCGAACTCTTCTTACTTCATGAACTAGCTCTGATGTGAGGTCATGTGGAATGATGCACCAGAATCAATCAACCACACATCATCAGATGCATGGGTGGCTAGGGTTGTGATGACGGCATCACCATCATCTTGAGATTTTTCAGAATCTGAATCTGGGACATTCTTCTTCTTCTTCTTTTCTTCCTTGCACTCCTTTTGGAAATGTCCAGTTTTGCCACAGTTCCAACAGAGAACCTTGGACTTTCTAGGAGATTTGGATATGCCCTTCTCACCTTTTTTGTCCTTCTTTTTCCCTTTCTCCTTGGGTCTTACACGAACCGCAAGAGCCTCTTTGGCTGCCTCAGAAGACTTTCTCTGCATCTCTTCAGATAACAGCGAAGATACCACTTCATCCATTGTGAAAGTGGATGTGGTGCTCCCAATAGCCATAACAAGATGATCCCATGAGTCTAGCAAAGAACAAAGCAAGGTCAGGCAACGATCCTCCTCCTCCATCTTCACACCAACTGATGTCAATTGAGAAATTAAAATGTTGAAGGCATTCATGTGATCTGCAACAGATCCTCCATCCTCCATCCTCAGAGAATACAACTTCTTTCTCAGAAAAAGTTTGTTTACTAGGGACTTGTCCTGATAAACATCACCCAACTTCTTCCAAAGGTCTTTTGTGCTCTTCTCCTCATGGACATTTAACAAGACATAATCAGCTAGACTGAGTCTTATGAGACCCTTAGCCTTTTGATCTTTGAGATCCCAATCAAGTTGTGCCATTGCAGCTAGTTTTACACCAGATACAGTTTCCCATAGGTCACGATCAACAAGCATGTCCTCCATCTTAAGTTTCCATAACTCAAAATTAGTGCCATTGAATTTCTCCACCTCTAATCTTCTGAATGTGTCTGCCATCTCTTTCCTGCAACAAGATTACAGAAAGCTCTACACAAAACTCCCACTCAATCTAAGATTAGCTCAAAAAACCCCTACCCAACAACTAGGACCAAAGGTGATCAAGCTCTGATACCAACTGAAAGGAAGCTAGGTGTGCAGAAATTGCTTCCTATACTAATCTAATGAGAAGAGATGAGTGCAAATTCATTTTAATCTTTATAGTTACAACAATGTTAACCCACTAACAGAGATATTGCAGCAAACACATACACAAGAATGTAAGACAGAAGAAGAGAGAGACAAGATATACGTGGAGAAAACCCTTACGGGTGAAAAATCCCACACTCCAAAACATAGCTTAAATGTATTATGTAAACAATGAAGGTTACAATACAGTCACAGAGCCAATGCTCTTGCAGGAGTCTTCGACACTCGTATCTGGAGACAATCCGGCAGCATAATAGTACCTGTCAATCACATAATACATCTTCTCTCCAAAGCACCTATTTATATAGAAAATACAAGGCAAAAATGGTTCTATCTTGAGATGGGCATCCAACATGGCCTCATGGCCCAAAACCCATGCCTATGGACACTTGTCCAACATTGTAAGATATTTTTGACACTTGTCAAGTCACCCCATCCCAAAGAGGTCACCTATTCCCAAGTTGGGCAATGACAGATACTCTTACGACACTTACAACTGTCATAGAATCTGTCATAGTTGTCATATCTTATAGATGTAAGAGAATTTGTCATACACAAGCTATAAATAGAATATTCTCTTACAACATGTCGTAACCCTCCTTGGGGCGCCCAAAGATGCCTTTTTCAAATATGTTTCTCGACACATGTCTTCACCTGTCATAGAATCTTCCATTTCTGACTCTTACATGTCATAGATTTGTCATAGGAATATGTCATAACCGTTTCGGTCAATATTCCTTTACATACTATCCAAGATCCTGACACATGGAAAAAATTCCTACCACCAAGTGGGACACCTATCTCTTCATGTGAGAACAAATTTACATGTGGTCATCTTCCATGTAGGATGACACATCACTGTGCCAACTCCCACAAGATGACAACATATGATTTGCATCCTAATTACACAATAGGCAATAAATAAATAAATACAATGTAATAATACAAGAAATTACCAAGGTTGAGACACCTTAATTCCCAACAAGGAGGCTAGATACCTTGCAAACAATCCAAAATAATGAAAGATCAATGGTTGTATGGGCTGCCTTCCATCCAAAAGAAGAAACCAAAGCTTGGGTTATTGACAGTAGTTGTTCAAATCATATGACTGGTGACAAAGAGAAGTTTATCAGCCTTGAGAAGTGGGATGGTGGAGCTGTCAAGTTTGGAGGTGATGAGTTAGCTCAAATATGTGGAAAAGGTGTTATAACTATTGATGGAAAGAACATGACTGAGGATGTTCTTTGTGTCAAAGGATTACAACATAATCTTCTCAGTGTCAGTCAGATGTGTAGGAAAGGTTACAATCTTACTTTTTGTGCCAATGGTTGTGAAATCAGGAAGGTAGGATCTAGAAAGCTAGTTGTAGATGGTATCAAGACATGTGGTGATATTTATCACTTGAAAGAGGCAAATGGAAGAACATGTCTGTTGACTCAATCCAGTGAGTGTTGGTTGTGGCACAAAAGAATGGGACACAACAAATTTGATAATATGGTAAGTATCCGCTCTACTCATGCAATGAGAGATATGCCTAAGATAATCAAGCCTGCAAACACTGTATGCAAGGAATGTCAAATGGGAAAGCAGACAAAGACAATTTTTAAAAGTAAGGAGTACTCTTCTTCAAAGCCATTGAAGTTGATTCACATAGACCTATGTGGACCTACAAGAGTAAAGAGTCAAAAAGGTGAAAGGTATTTTATGTTGCTCATTGATGATTATTCTAGAATGACTTGGGTTACTTTCTTAAGAGAAAAATTGGATGTCCTTGATAAGTTTAAAGTTTTCAAAGCTCTGGTTGAAAATGAAATGGACACTAAGACCAAATGTTTAAGGTCAGATAGAGGAGGTGAGCTTACTTCAAATGAATTTGAAAAGTTTTGTGGAGATCATGGTATTAGGAGGCATTTGTCTGCTCCTCGAACCCCTCGGCAAAATGGGGTAGTAGAAAGAAAGAATATGATTGTGCAAGGAATGTCTAGGGCAATGTTGAAAGATGCAGACATGCCTGATATATACTGGAAGAAAACAATTCACATTGTTGTCTATCTAACTAACAGAGTGCAATTAAGGGTCAATAGCACTAAGACCTCTTATGAGTTGTGGTATTGAAGACCTCCCACTATCAGATACTTTAGGATCTTTGGCAGCAAATGCTATATCAGAAGAGATGAAGAAGACCTAGGAAAGTTTGATTCAAGATGTGATGAGGGAATCTTTCTTGGTTACTTAACCAGAAGCAATGCCTATAGATGCTACAACAAAAGGCTGGGAAAGATGATTGAAAGCACAAATGTCAAAGTAGATGAAGACTTGTATCATTTCTCACAAGATTCAGAAGACACCAGATCTGATTTCTTTCCTTGCATTGATGATAAAGAAGAAGTGAAAGAAAAAAAGGAACAAGAACCAAAGCAGATGCCTAAGACCCCAGCAAAGTATGTTCAGAAGAATCACTTAGCAGAGCAGATCATTGGAGACAAGAATGAAGGTGTGCAGACAAGAAGAAGGTTTTCCGAGACACATGAGCAAGCAAACTTATATTTTTTTATCAAAAGTAGAACCTAAGACCTTTGCTGAAGCCAACAAGGATGATGGATGGATAAAAGCCATGGAAGAAGAATTGGATCAGATTGAGAAGAATCAAACATGGGAATTGGTTCCCAGATCAGCAAACAAGAATATTATAGGAACAAAATGGGTGTTCCAGAACAAACTAAATGAAGAAGGTGAAGTTGTGAGAAACAAAGCAAAATTATTATGCAAAGGATACACTCAAGTAGAAGGCATTAATTTTGAGGAGACTTATGCTCCAGTAGCAAGAATGGAGGCAATTAGAATGTTCCTTGCTCTTGTTTCTCATAAGAATTTCAAAGTATATCAGATGGATGTCAAGTCAACATTTCTGAATGGTGACCCAGAAGAAGAAGTCTACATTGAACAACTGGATGGTTTCCAGATATCAAAAGATCTAGACATTGTATGTAGACTGAAAAAGGATTTGTACGGTCTCAAGCAAGCATCTAGGGCTTGGTATGCAAGATTGGACAAGTACTTACTTCAACAAGGCTTCAAGAAAGGTACCACAAATAGTAATCTTTATATAAAGGAAGAAGGAGACATGATTTTGATAGTTGCAGTATATGTTGATGACATTATTTTTGGTGGAGATGATGATATGTGTAAAAGGTTTGCAGAGGAGATACAAAAAGAGTTTGAGATGTCTATGATTGGTGAAATATCTTTCTTCCTTGGACTCCAAATTTCCTAGCTAGTTGGTGGTATCTTTATTTCTCAGGCTAAGTATGTCAAAGAATTGTTGAAGAAGTTTGGTATGGAGGATTCAAAATCAGTTAGTACTCCCATGGTCATTGGATGTCACTTGAGCAAAGATGACGAGTCTCCGAAGGTGGATCAGACTGTCTATAGGTCTATGATTGGAGCATTGTTGTACCTAACTACTTCTAGACCTGACATTATGCACATAGTATGTGTGGTTGCCAAATATCAAGCCAATCGTAAACAAACACATGAGAAGGAAGTGAAAATAATATTCATATACTTGAAATGAACTCCAGACTATGGTCTATGGTATCCAAAAGATAATGACTTTGATTTGAGTGCATACATTGATGTTGACTGGGTTGGTTGTGTTGATGATAGAAGTACAAGTGGTAGTGCTTTCTTTCTAGGAAGCAAATTAGTTTCATGGTAGAGCAAGAAGCAAGATTCTATGTTCTTATCAACTGCAGAGGCAAAGTATATTGCGGCAACCTCTTGCTGTACACAAGTGTTGTGGATGAAGCAAGCTCCAAAGGATATCAAGGTATTGTATGATGAGCCTATTCCTATTTTGTGTAATAATACAAGTGCTATCAATATTTCCAAGAATCTAGTGATACATTCTAGAACCAAGCATATAGCAATCATGTATCACTTTTTGAGAGAGAAGATTGTAGATAAGGAAGTAAAGTTGGAATATGTTCCAACAAAGGATCAAATTGCTGATATCTTTACTAAGGCTCTTGCAAAGGACACCTTTGAGGATCTCTGATAGAAGTTAGGGGTAATTGCCCCTCCTCCTTCTTGCTAAAGATGCATATGCCTAGGGGGAGTTCATATTATATCTTTGTTTCCTAGATTGATGATGGCTACCTCTTAGGGGGAGTAGGTAGTGGTTGTTGATGATAGGGAGAGAATGAGAAAGCAATGGTTGCTAATGAGAAGGCTTTGGATGCCCTTTGTCCTTGATGTCAAAGGGGGAGAATGAGTAAGTATTTGTTGCCATCAATGCCAAAGGGGGAGATTGTTGCACATATGATGCCTGGGGTTGTTGTCATTGATGTCAACACTATCACAAGGTTGAGGAGATTGTTAAGGTTGTCATTGATGGAAGTGTGATGGTGTTCATGATTGGATGGCATGCCTTGATCAATGCAGAATTGAGATGTACCTTGATCAGTGCAGAATTAAGATGGGAATCAAAAGCACTAAGAGGATCAGATGTGTTGTTGATGGCTTAAAGCATGTTGAATGTTCCATCCTAATGTTCCTCTATTGTATGTGTTTGTACAAAGAAGTTTTGGCCTCCAAAAGTTGGTGACAGTTTTTGTTTCAGGATGACTACTCTTTGAAAACTGTCTAGGAGATTGCTCCGCACTCTCATTATATTGATGTTATCCTTCTGCATATTGGAACATAGCTTCATACAATGTCATTCTATGCATGTTCCAAGTTTCATGATGTTTTGATCATTGGAATGATGTTTTTCTGCTAACAGCTTGAAGATAACGTTGGTTCTGTGAAGGTGTTCCCAATAGGGTGATGGAATGCTTTGCATTCCTCTGCAGTTATAGATTTGAATATGTAGTTCTAGAATTGTGTCAAGAGGGCAGTGAAGGTGTTGTTTCTAAAGTTTTAGATCATATTTCCCTCTGCTATGAAAGTTATGTATGATAAAACACATGTATGTGCTTTGGCAGAATGAAGTAGTAATGAAGACCTACTGGAATGCTTTGCATTCCTCTAGAAGTGAATGATTACCCTTGTGGTTTTGTGGACATGTTCTTGGATGTGCATTGCATGCCTCTTTTTAGTTTCAAGCTTCTTGGTGGTTTGCAACTCAGTTTTTCAATTGACAACATATTACAGCGTGTTCCAGATGACAATGTTTTCAGAGTAAATGTTTGAAGCTGTGCAGTACAATTCTTTGATGTGCGGTGGCAAAGGAGTGTTTGGGGATGTTTTATGAGTCATGTGGACTCATCTAGAAAAGTTTCACGAATATCTTTCTTGTTTCTAGTACCCCACAAGGTTTTCAAGTTGATGTGGTCGTTATTCTTCAAGCCTTCATGAGTTTTCCTTAAAGCTATCCTATTTTCGAGTGAGCGGAGTGTGCGGATGTCATTCCTTGACGATTGAAGATGTGAATGATGTTTTGGACATGGTTAAGCAAGAGTTGGGGCTTGCAAGGCTTGGATCTTTTGCTGGTGTAATGTGTGTGTTCACTTAGGATCTTCAACACGTTTCATATTGTGTGATGTATGGCTGACTGGTAAATGTATTTTTCATATTGTATTTGGCCGAAAAGTTATGTAATCAATGTAATATCATGTATAAATAGTGAATCAAATTGAGTGAGGTGTGGTGTGATTGCAATTGGATTGAAAAAGCTCACAAGCAGATAAAAGGTAGATTGAATACATTGTGGATGAGCGACTGAATGAGAAAGAGCAAAAGTTGTTGATGTTGTCCTGATTCATTTTGAAGATATATTTGTGGCAGTGATTAAGTATAGAGTGTGCCTGACTGATCAGATCATCAGAAGAAAGTGTGAAGAGGTAGAAGTGCAATCATCAAAGGTGTAAGCTTCAATGTCAATTTTTAGACAGTAGAAAGACTGTCATTACTGTAATCCTTTGTAAATGTGTTATGACTTCAGGGACTAGAAGCTTCCTTGGGAGTGACCCTAAAACAAAGTCATCAAGGAGTAGAAGCTTCCTTGGGAGTGACCCTAAATCAAAGTTACTTAGGGAGTAGCACCTTCCTTGGGTTAAAGCCTCTAAAACAAAGTTATTATTTGAGCTTCATATATTGTGAGTTAATCCCCACCATGGTTTTTCCCTTATAGGGTTTTCCATGTAAATCTGGTGTTTTGTGTTGATGTGCATTGTGTTATTCTTTCATGTTGATAGTGTGATGCTTAAGGTTTAATCTGCTTTGGATAAGTTGAAGTTGTTGAAATTGGAAATTGTTTGAATACTGATTCACCCCCCCTCTTAGTATTCTTGTGTGTCTAATAGGAGTGTGGGGTTTTTCTCCCAACGTACATTCGTGTTATGGTATATTGCTAGTTTTATGTTTTATGTTGTGTATCTTCTTCTCTGTTACTGTAAGGATTAAAAATTTGCACAATACTCTCCTCATTAGATTTGGTGTAGGAAGCGTTTCAACATAACTTACTTCCTTTCAATTTTTAATATGCATCTTAAACAATGTTTGGAAGTTACCTAATTTTTTTTTTAATTATTATTATTTTTTTTTTACATGTGAGTTCTTTAATAGTTTTTGTTAGCACGCTCACCCCATTACACTCCACTAGAGATAGTTAGCCTCTCACGTTAGCCTTGATATCTATTTACAAAATTTTGGATAAGTAATTAAATTGCCATTCAACGTTGGTAAAATAAACTTAAACGGAAAGATCGCTTACATGATACAAGTTCACACACGAACTACAAGACGCGTATCCTGCTCCTAGGACTTGTGGTGCACAATTATTATAGCTATTTATCATTTATTTTGGATTCAGTGACCCTCACATGATTTCTTTTTAAGGTCTGCAATTTTAGTTCTCCAGTCCCCGTTTAAAGAAAGAACATAAAACAATCTACACGAATATTACCACCCAAGTGAAAAAACGAATCCTTACCTACAAATCTGAAAACCCGCATCTGCCTCTGCTGTGCAATCGATGGCAATTGGCAGTCTTCTTTTACCACGAGCGTTGCCCATAAGCCCCAGAAACCACTCAAATGCTCATAAACCTCCAAAACAGTTCCTCCAAACCACCCTGGATTGCCAAAATACCATGCATACACGGAACTCCTTGGTTTCTTCTATTCGGTTAGCCAGAGCAGTTTCTGATGATGGTATTCCTGCAACTTCTGGTGGTGGTATTGCTCTGCAAGAGCAGGACAAGAAACTCAGTTTAGTGGGTTGCAAGGCCTGTGGAAAGGAGGAGATTGAAAAGGGCTGCAATGGAGAAGGAAGGATTCAAGGTGGTATTGGAACCATTCCTGGTTTTACATGGTGGCCTATCAAGGCCTATAGGCCTTGCCCTGGTTTTGTGGCCTCAGGTGGGAGGTATAAGAGGCAGGGGCAGACTATGGATGAGGTTGCCTTTGGAAGAAAAGGAACTGATGATGATCCTTAAAAGCCCATCGTGTAAGATTTCGAAAATTTGTACTACTACAATTGCAATATATTCTATGGAAGGCAAACAAGAATTTGATGCTTTTTGGGTATGCATTTAGCAGTTTTCTTACTGTGTCTGATTAATTACAGTTTGTATGGTTTTTTTAAAAATAATGTTTCTATTTGCTCACTCACCCATTAGTCCCCCGCACTCAAGCCATTTTTCTATTGAAGTACAGTTTCTAGGATTTTGGATTGAAAACTAGATGTGTGTAACCATTTCTAGTTTTCTCTCAACTTTTGAATGTTTTACATGTTTTTCAGTCCACCAAGTTTTTCTTAAACTATTTGCTAATTGTCAGTTGACTCATTCCTTTGATTTGCTCTTGGATGGTCAAGTCTGATTCAAAGGATATGCCTCAATGCCCTATCGTTATTGAAACTAGGGGACTTTTGCACTTTTCTTGTTTTTTTTTATTTGGTAAATTCCCCATTTTGGGGTAATTTTCGGCCTAGTTGTCACAGTTGAGGGGTATGCCTTCTATCAAATTTACTCCTGGCATGCCCAGCAAATTGGATTTAATATTTTATCCAATTTTCAACTCTTCATCATGTCTCGTGAGGTTTGGACCATGGGCCCTATATGGAAGCCCCCGTTTCCTGTTACATTGCCCTTGCTTTCTTGTTTTCCATTTCTGGTTTTTGACAACATATTCCTTTGCTTCATTTCTGTGGAAATGTCCAACTTCAGAAAATAATTGCTCCCTTTTCTTTGTTCTTCTGTCGAACCTTATTGGTCTAAAATAGTGCTATTCTACGATATATCCTAGTGTTATGTTCCTAACAAGATTTGCTGTTATGGGAATCTGAAATTTCAAAATCCTGGACTGCAATTCTAAAAACAATTGAGTTTTTAGACTAGAATTCATCACCTTTGGACCGCAAAGTAAAATCCATAACAAAACTTGAAAACCCAAACAGAACCTTAGTATATTCCAATAATCATTTTCAGATGGCATGTAAGGTAAAGAGGCTTCACTAGAAGGTAGGAGCCAGTCTGGGATTATTTGAAGAGTGGTATGGGTTAGGCACCTAGTCACATAGCCAGACGTTTATGGAATGTTTCCCGCAATTGCCACTTAAGGTTTTTTAGTGACCTCTGTTGTCACGCAATTGTGGATCAGCTTCCTTGATGCAACTGACTTTATCCCATGCATGCATTCTTTAGGCTGCTATGTTTATTTTAATTGACTTATTCTGAATATGACTGCACAGCTGAATGCAGGAATGCATAAGTATCGTACTTGTTCCTAATAACAACTGCATAACTGATTGCAAGGGTATATTTTCTGTTTTTCTTTTAGATGTTTATATATATAATTATATATTTGGGTTTATCAGAATATTTTATTATACTGTATTCTTTTGGTATTTAAGGACCACTGTATTGAATGTTCCATACAAAAGTTACTACTTACTGGTAAGTAATTGGTTTATTCTCTAATGATGAATGTGTAACTGACAAGATTCTTGTGACTATCTTGAAGTATTGATGTTTAACTTAAGGATGCCTTTGTTTTAAGTGTTAGTTTCCTGTAAAATCTCATGGAACATAAGTGCAATATGTGTCTGCAATAAACAGCATCCTCTTCACAAGAAAACCAAAGATCATCAGATAGTCTTGGTCCTTTGGGAAACTAAAAGGGCTGGAAACATCTCAAAGAAAAGGTATAAGGGAGCCCGCAAACAACTCCACTTTTGTGCTGAAACAAAACCCACAATCCAGTGGAATCCACAAAGGTATGTGCCCATTTCCCATTCCACTAAATCATGGGGAGTTCCTTCCATCCTGCATTCATTTGCACGGAATACAAAATTCTTTATAGCAAATATTTATATAATACCCTTGGCACTGCCCAGGCAACAAGGATTGGGTGTTAGCTCACTTTCATTACCTTCTCATACTCATGGTTGCCTTAGACACTATCAAAAGGCCAGAAGAAAAGAAAATTGGAACCAAATTTAGTAAAAGAATGGTACATGTGCTAACAGATATCATAGCTGACTCAAGTATCATAGATGTAGACTTCTCTGATGGTCTATACACCTGGACGAATTGAAGGGCACTAACAATTCCTCAGATAAGCTAGATAGGATTCTGACCTCCAATCAATGGTCACTCCACAAACAACAATACAAGGAATAGTCCGGATTGCAACCGTTTTGGATCACTGGCCAATCACTCTCACTCTCACTCTCAGCATCAACACTACTATCCCGAGGTGAAAGTGTCCTGCTAGACTTGAAAGCATGTTGCTCACAGATCTGACATTTGCAGACCAAGTCAAAGAATGGTGAGAGAAATTACCCTCCATTCCAGGACACAAAATGTACAGGTTCACCAAAAATTTGAGTTAGTGCAAACTTAAATTTCTATGTGGAACTAGAAGGAATTAGGCAATATATTTGCCAAAGGAAAGACAAAAATTATTAAGTTGGAAGAAATTCAATGGACAATAAGAGAACAAGGAATTACAGTGGAACTCCTAAGAAATGAAAAAGAATCCATTCACAAGATGTCTGTGCTGCAACAAAGAGAACAATTCTGGCATCAACGAGCAAGGGACCAATGGATAAAATTTAGAGATTTAAATAAAACCTTCTTTTATAAATCAGTCCAAAATTGATAGCATATCAGTGGACACGCACAAATCAAGCACCAAGATGAACATATCTTACAAGACCCAAGAGAAATCACAACCTATGCAACTGAATAGTTCAGCACACTCTTACACTGGGGATCTCCCACTGAAGACTCTATTCAAGCAGGGGAGGAAATTCTCCAGGAAATCCTGAAACTTATCATTGACTAGAACATACAGAGTAAACAGAATATATATGAACTGAAAGTAAAATAACATCATAACAATATGTTCATTGCAAATGCACAGCAAAACTCATATATGTATTATATCAGAACTTGCTCATACAATGATATCCCAAAACCAGAATCATGTCCCCAATACAATGATATGATGAGTATATAAAGGAGGCTGGCGGTTGCCTGGATGGCCAACCGTCGCCACTGACTACAACTGTCGGGAGGTAACAACCTCACCGATCACAACCAAAACATAACTAAATACAACAAGTATATTATGCGACCAACAGGGGGCACTATGAATTGAAAAAGATTTATTTGCTCTATTCTATCAGACATTTTGGTATATCTTAAAGGATCTTTAATTTAAGGTGGTTGAAGAATCTAGATGCAACAATAGAATGTAGACACACATGAATGCAATAAAGCTGGTCCTAATCCCTAAGGGCTATTTAACAACAAAGGCATCATCCCTAGATTAGCATTGGCCTATTTCTGTGTAATATGATCTATACAATCATTCCTAAGCTAATAACTTCCCATCTTAAAAACCATCTTTCTAAGATGATCAATGAAAATCAATGGGCCTTTTGTCCTGGGAAGTCAAATCACATATTATACCATTGTTGTTCAGGAATTGATTCATTCAACTAAAATTCAGAAAGGGCCAGGGGTGTTCATAAAACTGATATGTCAATAGCTTTTGACAGGGCCAGATGGACCTTAATACTCTGCTCTATGAAAGCCTTTGGGTTTAATGACAAAGTGTTAACTTTGATACAGAGCTGTCTCACCACTCCCTCCTTCCAAGTATCTAGGAATGGTTATACAGGCAACAGGATCTGGCCCTCCTGTGGCCTTTGTCAAGAGGATCCATTAAGTCCCTACTTTTTTATCATAATGAGGGAGACTTTGCTGAGACTCTTAGATAGAGTCACCTGACAAGAGTAGCTGCATGGCCTTCAAGTGGTTGAAGGAGGACAAAGATACACTGGCTTCTAGTTTGCAGATGACAGTGTATTATGCTCATTACTCATCATCACTAAGATAAAATGTCTCAAGCAACTTATTTTGCAATGTTAGATATCATCTGGGCAACAAATAAACACGATCAAATCCACTCACATCTTGTAACATCCCCTATCAGAAACGAGTGAAAATTCAAAGGCTGCTTGGTTTCAAGGAAGAAAAAACTTTCCATCACTTATTAAGTTATTTGGGATTCCTCATTCTTAAGCATCAAACTTCTTCATTGGAAACTACAAACAGATAGATAATAAATGCCTTAAATAGATGGACAGATAGGTGGCATTCTTTGGCTGGTCGCACTCAGTTTATTAGAGCTGTCCTTCAGTCCATCTCCGATCCAATGTATCTTCTCCCTATGCCATTGACATAAAAAAAGTGCAAAGGAATGTTGTATGGAGGGCTACAGATCCAGTCAAGCACCCCTTGGTGGCCTGGGACACCTTAACAAGGGCTAAGGAAGATGGGGGATTGAACTTCAAAATTCCAAAGAGCTTCAATCCAGCCTTTGCAGTGGGACTTTCCTGCTGACTATACAGCACACCCTAGGTTCCATCAAATATTAAAATTTTGAAACTGATCTACCATTGAAAATACATTGTAAGCATTCTCTGTCAATAATAGCTAAACATATCACTCAAGGTTTCTTGAGTATACAGCCAGGGTTAATGTGACAATTGGGCAATGGGCAATGGGCAATAGGCAATGGACAATGAATGAGGTTCTGGGAGGAGTCAGGCCAGTTGGAATGGCTCCTCGACATTAAATTGTGATTAATACCAACCACTCAAGTCAATCCTGCAAGATTGGATTTGTTTAAAGTTTGTGACTATTTCAAGCCCTCCAAATGAAGTATATCAGGGCCAGATGTAGAATGTAGAAAAGGAATTGGACTTTGGCTTGATACATCTCTTCAATACCCAAGATGAGATAAGATGGAAGTATACTCATTTCAGGCTATGCACGTTGATATTGACCTAAGTCTTTGATAAAGGCATGTTCACGGTTCACCAACACAAATCAATTGGTGGCAAATATGGCAATCCCATGGATGGCTTAAAGTCACTTATTTTCTGTGGCTTTTATGCCATGGTGAAGTTCTTACTATGGACCATTCACAAATGAAGGTGGGATTGACCATTCCATACCCCTTAACTGCTCACAAATGGGGAAGCAATTCAACATCTCTTCATAAGCTGCCCATTAACCCATAACATCTGGGAAGCTGTGGTTGAACAATTGCACACTAGCCTTAATAGAGAGGGCACTATAATTAAGAGAATCCACCGATGGTTGCCACAGGTAATGTAAATACCAATCTTGAAACTATTCCACAGGTTAGCTTCTGGTTTCATCTTCTTTTTCATTTGGAAGGAATGTGATAGAAGAATCTTCCAAAATACAGCCTCCCTACTAGCAAGTCCTTAATTCTGGCTCAGGTAAAAAGCACAGGTTGGATCCTCTCTCAACAAAGGATTAATAGATTCTGCTTCTTGGTTTTTTAGGACCTACGATTGGCTATAAAGTGGCACATTCCATTCTATTATCAATTTCAACATTTAATCATTGGACGCCTTCTCCCAGCTGGATTAAAATCGTCTTTATGAGCTTCAAAAAAAATTCTAGAGCTGCTGGCATAGGAGAGGTGATGGAGGGGTCCGAAGGTTATCTTCTGAGAGCATTTAGTAAATTATTTGGCACCCAAACAAATGATATGTTGGAAGACTCAGAAAAAATAATTGAAGAGATAGAACACAGAGGATGAGCACAACCCACAGTATCTCACAATATGTGAGATCACACTTTATTGCATAAATGCTTGGACATACATTACAAATATATAGGCACACATAGGAAGTCACGGACAGTCTAGCTCCTACAAAATAGGATCTAATATTCTAATAATAGACACAACTACTAACTACTAAAAAACAACTCACATATGCTAAATGCTAACTACGAGACCTACAGACTTTCCATTTCTTCATTATTCTAACATCCCCCCTTAATGAAGAAATGGATTATCTACCACACCTAACTGCTTTCTACATTCTTCAAAGTTCATCTTTCCAAGAGGCTCGGTAAAGATGTCAGCCACATTTTCACTTGTATTACAATATACCAAGTCAATTTCCTTTGACAGTTTCTTTTCTCTTACAAAGTGATGCTGAATTTCAATATGTTTTGTTCTGGCATGATAAATTGGGTTGTGTGCCAATTTAATAGAGCTTTGATTATTGCACTTGAGGATAGTTGGCTTTATTTGTTCTTCTCCTATATCTTCAAGAATTCGTCTCAACCAGATGGCTTCACAGGTTGCACTGGTCAAGGCTTTGTATTCAGCTTCTGTTGATGAGAAAGAAACAGTTGGCTGTTTCTTGCTGCTCCATGAGACGACCCCTGATCCTATATTGAATGCATATCCTGATGTTGACTTTCTGTCATCAGGATTTCCAGCCCAGTCTGAATCAGAAAAACCTGCCAACTCAACATCACATTCATTAGTATACATAATACCAAAATCAATGGTTCCTTTTAGATATCATAGAACCTTCTTTGCTGCATTCCAGTGACTTTCACAAGGCTGAGTCATAAACTGACTAAGGATGCTCACTGTATATCCAATGTCTGGTCTGGTAGTGGTGAGGTAGTTCAAACTTCCCACCAACTGACGATACAAAGTACGATCCACCTTTTTAGTTCCATCATCATTATACAACTTAGCATTCCGATCTAAAGGAGTAGAAACTGGTTTGCATTCACTCATATTGAACCTTTTAAGAATTTCTTGTGTATTTGCTTTGTGTGATCAGTGTCATACCAAACTCCCTCCAAACTTGAAGACCCAGACAATAATGCAGTTCACCAAGGTCCTTCATCTCAAATACCTGTGACAGCTGATTTTTTATTTCTGCAATTAATTTAGATGCACTGCTAGTTATGATGAGATCATCTACATACAAGGATATCAAAGCAATATTCCTATTTTCATCTTTCTTGATATACAGATTAGGATCACTTTTGCTTTTCACAAAACCTTCTTGACAAAAGAAAGAATCAATTTTTTCATACCATGACCTCTGTGCCTGTTTCAAACCATATAAGGCTTTCTTTAATTTACAAACAAGATGCTCCTTACCTTTCTGTACAAATCCTTCAGGCTGCACCAAATAAACTTCTTCTTTCAACTCACCATTTAGAAAAGCAGATTTGACATCTAACTGATGTATTTTCCAATTATGTTTTGTAGCTAATGCAATCATCACACTAATTGTATTCAACTTAGCTACAGGTGCAAACGTATCTTCATAGTCAATTCCCTCTTTTTGTGAATAGCCTTTAGCAACCAATCTAGCTTATTACTTATCAATACTGCCATCTGCATTAAACTTGGATTTGTACAACCATTTGCATACTATGGGAACTTTATTTTCAGGCAGTTCTGTTAATTCCCATGTTTCATTTTTCATTATAGAGTTATATTCTTCATTCATTGCATCTCTCCATTCTTTATATTCTTTAGCTTCTTCATAATTTGAAGGTTCTACAACATTCATTACATGAGTCATTAATGCATAATCTTTATACCTTATAGGTGGCTGAATTTGATGTGATGACCTCCTTAGAGTTTTACTGCTTTGTGGTGTATCTTCTCCTCTTCTTGGTGTGCCATGACTGCTTGAAGTGTCTATGCTAATTTCACCCTGTTCTTGAACCTGTACCTGTTCTTGTTCATGTTCCTGTTCAACTTTTGTATCTATTTTGACATGATCATCACTATCAAAAGAAATATGCCATTTACCTGTATTATTACCTTCATCTACATTCTCATGAAACACCACATCTCTACTTGCAAGCAATTTATGTGAATTGGGATCAAACAACTTGTATGCTTTTCGATCATCACAATAACCAATAAATATGCACTTAATTGATTTTGCATCAAGCTTTCTTCTCTCATCCTTCGGAATATGAGCAAATGCCTTGCATCCAAATATTCTTAAATGACTAACTTCTAGTTTGTAACCATGGAATGCTTCAAAAGGAGTTTTAAGATCTAAACTTTTGGTCGGACTCCTATTCTTTAAATAAATAGCAGTATTAATGGCTTTAGCCCAAAAACCATTAGAAATATTTTTACCTTGAAGCATGCTACGAGCACATTCCACTAGTGTTCTGTTCTTTCTCTCAACAACTCCATTTTGCTGAGGTGTATGTGGCATTGTGAATTGCTGAAGGATCCAATTGCTTTTACAATATTGACTAAATGCTCCTGATGTATATTCTCCACCGTGATCAGATCTGAGTATTTTTATGCATTTGCCTGTTTGTTTTTCAACCATAGTTTTGAATTCTTTAAAGCACTCAAAAACATCACTTTTGTTTCTTATAAAATAGACCCAAGTATACCTAGATCTATCATCAACAAATATGAGAAAGTACCATGCACCACCAAGTGATCTAGTTTGCATAGGTCTGCAGAATGAATTAATTCAAGTATTTCCTTTGAGCTTTTCTCTTTATGAATAGGAAACTCCTCTCTATGTTGTTTACCCAAAGCACATGCTTCACATTCAATATGACTATCCTTCATAACTGAAAGACCTTCAACCATTATTTTCTTTTGAAGCAACTTTAAATCATTAAGATTCAAATGTCCATACCTTTGATGCCATAGCTCTTCTGTTTGCAGTGCTGTAGATGCCAATACCTGATGTCCTTTCCTGGTTACATCAAGCTTATACATACCTCCAACTCTGGTACCTGTTGCAATGACCTTGTAGTGATCTTGAGTGTCCTTAACAAAACACTGTGACTTAACAAATTCCACCTTTAGGTCTTGATCAGCAATACTTGTCCATTAGGCAAAGTCACACCTACTACTCCATAACCTTGAACTTTATGTGATCTGTTATCACCTAGATAGATGTGGGTATCATCAATGTTCTCACAATATGAATCAAACCAATCCTTGTTACAAGACATATGGATTGAAGCACCGGAATCAATAAACCAAGCATTCATATCATCAGTTTCAGCAGACAATGCAGCATCAGAAACAAACAACTTAAGATTTTTAAATCCATCACTGATTGAGGTGTCTTGGTCCACAAAATTTCCATTATGCTTTCTATTTCTTTGTTTGGACTCATGATATTTTCTTTTATAACAATTTTTAGAGTGATGACCAGGTTTGCCACAATAATAACATTCATCGTTTCTCTTATCATGAGTATCAAATCTGGATTGTGACATACCTTTTTGTATTGCTTGAAACTTGCCTCCTTTATTCTTGTCCCATGGTTTACCTCTGTATGGCTGTTTACCTCTGGCTACTAACGCCAAATCTGTACTATGAGACCCAGAATCAAAGTTCTTCATCCTCTTTTCTTCTTGTAGAAGAATACCTTTCAATTCTTCAAACGAAGGGGGCTTTTCTCTAGCTGAAAGACTTGAAATAAAGACTCGATAATCTTCCACTAAGCCTTTTAATGTGATGGTTACCAAGTCAGTACTAGATACCTTTTCACCAATATCACCTAACTTATCACTTAGATCTTTGACACGGGAAATAAAGCTGCTTATATTTTCATGTCTTTCCATTTTTATATACAAAAGCTTGCTTTTCAAAAATAAAACCCTGTTTGAGTTTGTTGTTTCATACAAACCTTTGAGCACATCCCACGTTTCTTTGGATGTCTTACAATCTCTGATGTGCGGAATTATATTGTCCTTTACAGACATTCGTAACAGCACCTTTGCTTTCATTTCCCGTTTATCCCAATCTGGAACGGAGGCAGGATCAGAGGGTTTGGGCTCACCCCCACTCACAATTGACCACAAATTATAAGCTTCCAATATTGTCATCAACTTGAATTTCCAGTTAACATAATTTTCACCATCAAGCTTAGTAGATTCATTCAAATAGGAATCAGCTAGAGGATTTGACATAACGAAAAATTTTCTGCAAACAAATTACCTTCAGCGCTTCACTTTTCCAGCTGCTGTCACCACCAGGCAGCTCAGCGATCTCCTTTGGCTGATGCAAGTAGGTCTCACACTCACACAGCAGCAATGAAGCTCAATTTCTCATAGAGGTGATCTCAAGCTTTCCACATATCACCACAAAACTGTGATCTCCTTTCCTCTGCTCTGATACCAACTTAAAAAAAATAATTGAAGAGATAGAACACAGAGGATGAGCACAACCCACAGTATCTCACAATATGTGAGATCACACTTTATTGCATAAATGCTTGGACATACATTACAAATATATAGGCACACATAGGAAACTCACGGACAGTCTAGCTCCTACAAAATAGGATCTAATATACTAATAATAGACACAACTACTAACTACTAAAAAACAACTCACATATGCTAAATGCTAACTACGAGACCTACAGACCTTCCATTTCTTCATTATTCTAACAGGAAGTTGAGTCGGTGGAACTATATGCAGCTCTTTGGGGCATTTTTTAAGCTGCAGACAACCTCTCAAGGAAAGTGGAATCTGAAGGATAGTTTTTAATCATCATCAACTAGCTCCAAACCTCCTTGGAACGACCTCCTCCTCAACTAACTTGGAAAAACTCAATTCATGGCATATTCCAATCCAAGTTAAATCATTTCACTATGTGAAATTCGTCCCCAAGATCAGATCCCCAAATAAGGTGGCCAATTTTCTAGTAAATGATGCAAGTCAGTCTCAATGCCAAGACTCAAATTCAAGTCTACACTCAACAATCATAAGTCAACCAAATCTCATAAACTTCTAAGGAATGAAATACAGTCGCGATTCTCATTGTTCCTACAACCGTATCTAATTACTACAACAAAATTTCTCCCTCCAGGTATGGAGAATGAATTCCCCAGGCAACTGTACAAGTTCCATTGAACTCCCTCTTCTTAGCAACACCTACAGCTGCAACATTTTTCTATGACTGTTACTGGATTCGACCTAGAGTCTGATTTTACCATTATTAATAAGCTCATTGAGCCTATCCATTTCCTTTCCAGTTACACGTTCAAATTTCAGTCCAGCAAAGGACAATTATTGGTTCAACTTTACAAGACAAAAAAGGAAAAGACAAGGCAAGAATTCCTTCTTTGCCGAGCTGCATCACACAAAGTGACAATAATTTTGCCGCTTTATCACACACAATGTACCCGATTCTCTCTCAACTTGTGAGCACATTTTTTCACATCCAATCGACACCTACAAACAAAAGTCTGCATGACTGGACATGTTTACACAAAAATACATTCATAGAAGGTGCTTATAGTTGGGCAATCCCTTTTACAAATGTCATCCCCTGATTTAAAATGACTTCTCGAATACATTAACCTGGGATTCCTGTAGGCCTTTAGTGTCCAAACTTTGAAACTCAAGAACCATATCAATACCAGAAATGCTTAGCAGAATGGTATCATTATGATGCATCAACTTGCATTTAAGGGTGAAAGATCTATTCCATTTCCGAGAAGGGAAGAAGGGAAGTCATCTGTCAAAACTAATTTTATAATGTTTATAATAGCAGATTGGTTGGCGGTTCACCCAACGGGTGACAATTTGTTCATCTATTACCATCCAGCAAGGCTCTCCTAATGCATTTGTTCCTTTCCATGGCACCCCCAGAAGCTGCATTTGCTCCAAGCTTAGCACAAATGATCAAATCAATATTAATTCTGTTACGACACATTTAATGGGACAGTGCCTTAACAAATATAAGTGCAAATCCTTTGGAAGATTCATTAGGGCTTTTCAAATTGATTTTCTTTCTCTTGGCATCAAGCTTACTATGAAGAGAATGACAAGAATGAACAACGAATTGCTTGTTAGATCTATAAAAGGGGAAATCCATTTCTGTAAATGTACAAGCCTTAACATCAACCACCACCCTTGGAAAACCTATCAAGGGACTAAAAAAGAACATGCAACATCATTTCAATGGAAAGGCCTGTCCCACTCTCTTCCAATCAACGGGGTATGACTGGTATCTCAGTTTAAATCTGCAGTCCAATGACAATGGAAAGTGATAGCATAATAAAAAAACCATGTAAAATGACTTAAGTGAGCATAAGCCACTTTTAGAATATAAGAGTCAAAACCCTAAAAGTGACTTTAAGTTAAATTAAGTCACTTTTAAAACACAATATTTGATGTGGGGTCCATCTACCCTTAGCATGAAAACATAACAAGACTGACATCTCACTCTTCATTGATTCCACAACGGTTTCTTTCCTAATGCTGATGACGTGGACACGAAAGCTTCCTATTTGTTGATGAGCTTTCCCATGGAATCACTTGGGGTGGTAACACTTCGGAGATGAAGTGGAGACAAATAGAGAGGCTACAAAAGCATCTAATCACAAGTAGCCTTAGAATTAAAGCATCGGTCCCTTATGAGATTGCGCTGGTTGAGGCCGGGGCCTTTCCGATGGAGGCATCAGCTTTGACCCGGGTTTTAAGTTATTTAAAGAGGTTTGAGAACATGGAGGCATCCCGATGGCCTAAAATGGCAACGGAGGAAAAGTTAGAAAGAAGGAGTACATGGATGAAACAGAATGACAAGTGGATGAATAAGTGGGGTCTTAGCATAAAAGAATGCCCAAATACAAAAGGGGATATCAAAAAATATGTGCAAGAAAAAGTCAAAGTAACCATGTGGACAAAGCAAGTAGGAAGGAAAAAACAATATTACATAACACATCTCAATCCCTCATGGGACCACACGCAAGAAAGCTACTTAGGAGCGGACATAAAATGGAAAGCGAAAATGCTAATGGCACAACTAAGAACTAGTTCACATCAACTTAGATGTGAAACCGAAAGGTGGTCGAGGCCTAAAGAAGAATGGGAGGAGAGAATCTGTTGTTTATGCAATATGGGTTTAGTGGAGACGGAATGGCACTACATCATGGAGTGCCCAGCGTACGAGGATATTAGGGTCAATTATAGGGATACTTTGAATGTTGACTCCTTGACCAGATTGTTTGAAGAAGAGAGGTTAGCTAAACTCGCGGTGTACTTGATCAAGATACATAGCAGAAGATATAAGATCCAAAAAGCAAAAGAGTTCAGTTGGGGGTTGTGTGTGTGATCTGCCTTCTGTGGTTGAGGCTCTCCTGTGGGGTTTTTTTGGCTCTCTTTGCAACGTGTTTTGGTTTCTATGGTCCTATAGGCTGTTTGGCCTCGTGGACGTTATTAAAAGCCTTCATTCATTCAATCCTTGAGTGTCTTGCACTCCTTGGAGTAAAGGTTGTGCTGAAGGATTAGTTGAGCAAAATAAATCTTATACATTCTCACATCTTCAACTCACACCTATAAGGTGATTGTGTTGGAGGAGATATTATTTACTTCCTTTAACAAACTACTCTTTTATAACGGAATTGGGGAAAAGAGATGTAAATATTTTCATTTGATTGTCCATCTACAATAAAAGGGATTCTTTGCATGACATCATAGGAAAATGTCACCTAAATTGTTACAAGGAGTGAGAGCACCATGAATTTGCTAGGATAAAGAGAGACAATTCAGGATTGGATGATATTCTCCAATAATGAGAGAAGAGTTGAACTGTCCTAGAATTTCACAATGATACTCAATAGTGAAGAAATACTCCAAGGTGTCTTTGAGGTTGACTCCAACAAGACTTCATCATAGGTACGTTTAGGTGGATCCATGATCTTTATTAATGCATCCCACATATGGTACCATGATCCCCATGTCTCGAGGAATTTTTGATGAATAGATGCAAATTTCTTTATACCTTCCTACATCTTATAGGGATGAGAACATTTCTCTAGCATGCTAGAAATTATCAAAAAGATATCCTTTGAAGGTTGCCCCATACATTATCTATTAATATATTCGAGTAAGTTTGCTATATTAATTTTCAAATGTAGGGAAATTATCAATAGTAAGGGAGAGGACCCAATACCCATACCCTAACTTTGTGCATCTTAAGCTCCTAAACGGTACATTGGATTTCCATGAAAATTTCGGCATGTCTTTGCAAGTGACTTAACAACTTGCTATTGTTTTAGGTCTTGAGTAGTAGTCCTTAAATGGTCATTTAAAAGTGCTAATTGGAACCCATGCATAAATGCCCCAATAACTGTGCGCTAAGACCACCCAAAAATTCTCACAACTCCTCCAAAAACTATTCTCATATGTCTATATATATTTTAAACATGAAAAAAAAATATTTATTTTTCATCTAAATAATTTAAAATGCCACAATAGAAGTTCCTAATGCCACGTTATGCATTTGTGTTGCCACGCTACACATTTTAACATGTCACCGACCAAACTCCATAGAGTTGTGATTTAATATTATTTGAGGTTCGTCAAATGTTAAGGTATGCACCCATTCTTAACCTAAACCTAAACAAACATCATTTCCGTTGTTGGGATTTGCTCTCATTTCCATCGCTTCTTTCCATCATTTGATAGTGCGACTAAATCCTCTCCACTCAAGCTCAGGCGTTGACATTAGCGAGCGACTTTCGTCATAGATGTTGGGGCAATCATTCTTGTCAGACTTGCAGGTAACGATTTGATCTCCCATTTTTTTTTGCCTTCCAAACATGTATGATTGATTTGTGACTGTTTGATTTTGTGTCCACTTTGTTTCATTATTGAACTATGCGGCCAAACCATCTCCATTCAAGCACAGTCGTTGACATATGTGATTAGCTTCCTTCGCAGGTGTTGGGGCAATCATTGTTGCCAGACTTGTAGGTACTGATTTCCCCTTCCATTTTTGTGCCTTCCAAACGCGTTTGAGGTCAATCAATTTCATACTGCCGTCACTATTTGGAATGATGGGAATTTATTTGTGAACCCTCTCCACTCATGTGCCTGCATTGACATGTACATAACCATGAGTGGCTGTTCACTTGGTGAAAAACCATCATATGCATTGTTGCAATAATCTCTCATTTGCTCTATAATGAAACCTTAAAAGTTAGATTATTGGGATATTTTGATGTTTGTTCATTACTACCTGGATTATATATTTTGTCTATGCAAGTATGTGAGAATGGTGAGATGTTTGTAGAGCATCTTACACATAGAGCAATCAATGTAGGTAAAGTCTAAGAGGACTTTACTTTGGCAATGATCCACTAGGTTGTAGACTGCATTTTGTTTTGTTGTTTCTCATTATTTCTATTCATAAAATCTTTAATGGAAAATTGCTCATTGTTGTATACAAGATAACATATTATGATATATACAATTACAATTAACCTATTTAATTCTTTTATAAATTTCATTTACCTAACTAGTTTTTTAATGAATTAATTGATTATAGTACTAATCAAAGTCCATTGCATTTTGTTTTGTTGTTTCTCATTATTTCCATTCATAAAATCTTTAATGCAAATTGCTCATTGATATATATAAGACGATGGATAATGATATATCCAATTACAACTAACCTAGTTAGTTCTATAAATTCCATTTATTCAACTAGTTTGTTAATGAATTAATCATTATAGTACTAATCAAAGTCTAATTGCACAATAAAACATGACTAAGAAAATCTTGTTCATTCACACAAATAGACTCCACCATTACCGGATTCATAGGCACCCTAACTTCCATTACCCTAATCAGAGTTGTAGATTTAAGATGACAAAATTCAAGCATTCCCTAGGATTCTGAGGGATTGAATTTTCTAGTGGCATCTAGCAAGTAATCTAAGGCTTAAATAAAGATCCAATAGACTTTAACATCCATACTTTGGTTAATCATATGTTAACCCTTAATAGATTTTAATGCAAAATTGAGATTAAAAATTCAACATGGGAGATAACTATACATGGTCAATAACTAGATGTAGTGTTAGTTACAAGGTGTAGGATATTAGAAAAAGTTCACATCAAGGTCATTCAAATTGTAAGGATAGGTAGAGAACCTAAAATCAAATATTGATATGATTTCTAGATATATGGTTTAAATTGTTATAATCACATGACGAAGTTTCCTAACAATAGTGATTAAACTTGGTTTCAAAGAAGTTAATCACTAGAGTTGACCCTATTAGCATGGAAAAATTGGCTCTAATTCAAATTGGGTTGTAATGGGCATCTAGGATTTAACTTCTATTCCAAATCTAGTTGATTAGTGGCTTAGGCTTTACAATAACTATCATTTTCAAACCCTAGGTTAACTTAACACTAGTGAAAAACCATTGTTACAAAATGGTCTATTGCTAGGGATATCCATATCAATAGTAATTGTATCTCCTATTTAAAAATGGTTGTGATGAGCATCACATATGCATTGAGAAAGTTCATCCTATTTAATATTTTGACACTACTTAGGCCAAGAATTTAAGTTCGTGGGATCCAATATCTTTCTATATGTGAATCTAGGTTAATTGAAGGTTTGGTCCTTGTAGACATCAAACACTCTTAACCTATAGGTTAATTGAATGTTTGGTCCTTGTTGACATTGCTTACAACACATACAATTTGGATTCCAAACCACATAATTGTTTGCATGTAAATAGATGAGGCAGGCCTCTCTATGTGTAAATCAAATTTAAGCCTACAAAGATATAACACAGAGCTATAATATTGAATCATATATATAGATAAGGCCAAAACTACACCTAAATTATCAAGACAAACTGGTATAATCACTGAAATTGAACATAGAGATTGTAAGCAAGCTACAAGTCAACTCCACTAATTTTTTGTCAATAGTTTTTCCACCCCATTTTGCTTTAGAACTCATTGGATCAAAATGAAAGGATGATGGAATCCTTGAAAGAACAACTTTGTTCTTTGTTGGGATCAAATATATCAAATCTTGGTTTTGTGTGATTAATCTTATGTAAAGATATGGTCTGCCTTGAACATGGTGCGGGGTTAGCTTGGACCACATTCCCAATCTGACCAGCTAAACTTAGGGCAGTCTTGAACATACTGGTAATTAGTTAACTATTATGCCATAATCTCACCACATGCTTTGGTAAAATGTAGCTTACCATCATAACATATGCTCTAATGTTTTGTGTGTGTTACAATGCCTTATCTTCTACAAATTTATTGTCTTCTCTATTCTATATCTACTGCTTGACATTAGTGTAGTCTTTCTTAGGTTACTACAAAAGTCAATTTGAAATCACTTTGAATCTTCTATCATACACAATCCTCGCAAAAAAAACATATATATATTTCGGTAGTTTCTTACACTTGAAACAAGTCCAGTACAAAACAATATGAGAAAATGATGTGTTCAATTGTGCACAATAGTATCACAAAATTCAAAACACGTGTTCAATCCTTTTAACCACTACAAAACCTCCTTAAATACAATGGACAATTATTGTTCTAAAGTAGTACTATTGGTATCCACAACTATGAACAAAATTTCTATCATATATTGTTAGATATTTTCATTTTTTCATAAACCTAGTCTTGTGTAGCAAGCAAAGATTGGGCAGCAAAAAAATTATTTTCAATTGAAGTTAAATGGATTGGTTCTGCAACATTTCTTAGGGATGTAGCTATATTCACAAGCAAAGTCTAATTACCTTTTGCATTTAATTGTAACTCTTTTGAGCAGCTAGGGGTAGACCCAACTTGTAGATTGCTTAGAGTTGCAAATGCATCAATGACTCAATGTGTTGAACATCTCCATTAGAATGGGATGGTGTGGCAATAGAAGAGACATTGTTGAGTTCAAACATCTCTCTTTTTGTGTTTGATCTACCATCCTTTTAGTTGTCTTCAATTGTTGATCAATCTTCTTTTGCCTCGTTGAGCCTCCTCCTCCTGTCACAAGTTTGTCTCTCTTGCTCATTTAACATTTCAATGTATGTATCTAATATTAAAACTTGGGACTACCTATTTACATGAAGTACCCTAGTCTAACTTTTTAGTGGCTTTGAGTGTATCCTTTGCATTGGAAATTTGAGAAATTGATTGATTGACCCATTTGTTGGCAACTCATGCTCTTGAGTGCATGAGACAAATTCAACATCTTGTTCACCTGTGTCATCTCCATCTTGAAAGTTGACCCCATTTTTTACATCCTAGTTTGTTGCATTTGTAAAATAGTGTACGATCTCCACTGGGTCATGTTGTGGTGGTTATGGCATGGAAAGACATTTTTTTCACCGAAATTAGTTTGCACCCCTAAGTTTCTAGCAGCTTCTTTCAATCAATATAGTTTGGTAGTTTGTGTGGGCAAACTGAGACCTTCTCCACCATCTTTAACAATAATTGACTCACTTGACCTGCAAACATTTAACTATCCATAACTTCATTGTAGCCACTCTGTGTTGCAAGCATTTGACTATCTCACATTTCAATACTTAGCATTTCTCATGTATCTCATTGCTTGTATTTGTGCACTAATTTTTACTACATGTTTCCAAGAATTATTGTATTTCATCCCCTCCTTATCCAACCATGCTTTAAAAACTTTTTGTTGCAATAATCTTTCATTCCTCTTGAATTGTGAAGGCCTCACTTGGCCTCATCCTTTTAAAGTGATCTAATGGTCAAATCCTTGTCCTTTGAAAGCTTCTAATAATATTGGAGGGTGTTAATATTTGTTTAAAGGCCTTGCTGACAAGAGTTGCCACCTCTTCCCTTCCTTTTTCAATTTGGGGATGTCCTTTCTTGTCTGAAGTAACTCTTGAATAGAGAGAAGACACTCAGGTCTAGAGGCTGTAACTTGTGGCTAGTATGTGCTAGGAGGGTGAGCAGGTCAATGTTTATACATCTTGCTTCCTCAATTGTCTTGAAGGTAGTGTGGTTTCCATGGCTATAAAAAATGAGAAGAGCTCTATTTTTTGTGATACTTCTCTTGGGATAGATGCAACACAATTTTCCAACCAATTAAGAAATAACTCTTTAGTCATCCAGGCATGTACCTGGGTTGCCATGCATGCCGCCGGTTCACAATTGTAAATGTAGTTATTTATGTGCTTTTTCGTTTTGAAAAGATAGACCATGGATATTATGCCTTGTTACACTTACACATGTTAGTGTTGTGATCCACTCCCTGCTTTTTGAGATTATATGGGGGATACATATGGAACCCAATCTTGCAATTATACACATGCCACAATTTTTTCTAGCCTATACGCAAATCTCCTCACATTTCCAAATTATGCTTGAGCCATATTGATGCTCACTATATATCTTCTACAACTTGTCATAGAAAGATGCTACTATGCACAACTTTAGCATTATTGTTTTATTGGTGTCCACCCCTTTTGTAGTTTGAATGGTCAACTATGGATTTCTCTTTCAAAACCCTACCCACCATGACCTCCCAAGCATCCCATGCGTGAAGGGATTTAGCCTAGACTGAATCATTTGAGCCATGGAATATTTTAGCTGAACAACTTCAAGACCATGGCTAATATTGGCCATGTCTTTGCACCACTGGACAATTTAGGCCTCCTCATTTGTTAAAGTGGTTCGTGGTCCCCTTCGCTAGGTGTTGATAAGGCCAAGAAACCATGACCTCATGTTACGTGGAGACATTCACCACTTCTTTGCTGCAACCCTGATGGATAGATGTTTGTCCTCTACGTTTTCCATTGCAGATTGGATGTCCTCATTTGATTAGTTAATTGTGTAGATGTATGAAGATCCCAACTGCACATCTGTTTTAGGAATATCAATGACAAGTTTGATAGCCTGATGATGTGTTGAGGGGACTACACATTCCACAACAATGTCTTGTTGTTTGCTAGTAGGTGCATCTTCATTTGTAAATTGTACAAAAGTGAACTTCACTCCCCATGATGCTTTTACTCTGCCTTCCACATGTTCTCTTCCTCTTTTGACCTCCCACCATAGTTTTAACTTAACCTTACCATAAAAATATCAATAGTTGTAGCAAAGGTAATATATAATCTGTAATATAAACAATACAAGTAAATATATTCTGTGATTGAATTGTAGCACAAGCAAATGACTGAACTGTAGCATAAAAAATGAAGACATCATATCTGTAATGGCACAATGGTGTCAAATAGGTGGACTTGAAATACTTTTAACTGCAACATAAGGTAGTGTGTAATGTGGCCATATAAAAGTATAACATGGCAATACAAACTTCTATTATGGCATTCAAAATATATTTGGTTAGCTCATTAATAGTTCTACATATGTATGTGTATACAATTGTATATTTTTATGTCTATACAATTATATTATATGCGTATACAACTGTATCTTATACACACACACAGTTTTGTTAACACATATACATAGCTATATATACATAGAAAGTCATTTGTAATGGATCAGTGGTGCAAATTAGGTGGACCTCAAATACACATAATGCATGAGTTACTTGGGCCCAAGTGAGCTGTTCATAGTTGAGGAGAAAGAAAAGATTATTGCAACAAAAAATAGTATGGCTTGGGTGGAGTTATAGTATATAAATGTTTAATACTAAATATATATGTATTAAAAATTGCATGTAAATATATGTATGTGTATACATTTTTGAATGTGTGTATACAGTTGTGAATATGCGTGTCTATATGGTTGCGAGTATGTATGTGTATATAGTTGTATATATGTATATTTCAAATTGTATAGAGACATGCATAGTTGAATACATACATTCATTCATTTCTAATGGCACACTAGTGTAAAAGACCTCAAATACATTTAAAGCATGACATGGGTGTGCAACATTGGTGTAGAAAACTTTAATTATATCAAAAATTGTCAATAGAAGCTACTGAATAAAAATAAAATGCTTAGTTGTATATAATTGTAAAACCTTGAAGAGTTTTTGATTAAGAAGGTAAAACAAGTTTTGAAGGGGCCCTAAAACCCTTTACAAAGAGTAGAGAAACAACAAAAGCACAACCATGGTGAGCACACAGTTATACTGAGAGGGGGGGGTGAATCAATATAATACAAAATTTTACTTTTCCAAACTCAGTCAATCACATCAACTACACATATGCAAGATCTAGCAATTAAGAACACAATAAGAACACACGATTTACATGGAAACCCTTTCAGGATAAAATCATGATAAAGTATTGCTTATATATTATAGATTGATCTTCTTCTTGTAGGCTCCAACCTACTAGAGACTCCAATCTCCACTTGACAGAATTATAGGCACCAACCTATTGGAGACTCCAACCCCCACACAAACTTAGCTCCAACCCAACAAGAGGCCCCAACCTCTATTCGATAGGCTCCAACCCAGCAAGAGGCTCCAACTTCTATTTGATAGGCTCCAACCTATTAATCCTCCAATGGCTAATATAGTATGCTTCTTCATAGGATCTTCCTCTCAGAAATCTGATTACAATTCACACAATATCCATCTTCCAAATCTGATCACAATCCACACAATAACCTTCTCTCACAAATTTGATCACTATTTTTGATTTTGTATGATGTAAGTCTTTTCCTTTTAGATCAGGTTCACACACACAAATACTTTCTTCTCTCACAAAATTGATCACACCCTTCACACAATCCTTTTTTCACAAATCTAATCACACCCTTCACACAATCCTCTCTTCACAAATCTGACTCAATTGATGAACACTCTTTTTCCACAAATTTGATCCAATCTATTCACCAATTATTTTCACACAACTTATCATAATCATGACATTATTTTCACATAATTTTCAGCCTTACTATCTACTCAAATTCACTTTACAATATGCTCTTACTATTCACATATATTCGTTATATATATTTGTATTTACCCTTCATACATGGGCATCATCTCTTCTTAATATAGACCTGAATTGCTTTTCATTTTTTGCCCCTTTATCTCTTTTCAATATGCTCTTTTACTCAGAAATATATCATTAAATTCTTGCTCTACATTCACACTATCTTCCACACTTTATAGCATCTCAAAGGAGACAATTTGGTAGAGACACAACTCTTGGTAATGAACAAACACTCCTCTTTGCTGATCGCCTCTCTTCCTTTCTAAATCATACCACTTAGTAAATAGTATTTGTCTTTTGTGTAAGGTGCATTCCTTTACATTTACTTTACATCTCAGTGAATACTAAGCACTTCATAAATGAAGTCGCACCTCATAACATTTAACTTGTTGCACTTTATAATAAAGTCGCCGCTCTTTTTAATTAATTCAAATCACTACATATACTTTTTTCTTCATACAAATAACACACCTTTTATTATATAGATTGCCCTCTATACTTCTTAGCACTTTGTCTTTTGGAAGTCGGCCATCAAAGACTTCAAAGATGGTCAACCACACTTTTGATTTTAAATCTTTAATTTAAAATTTATCTACTCTAGAGGAGTCAAGCACTTTGGATATTTTATATTTTCCTTTTTGGACACCTAAGGGAATATGAGGTCGACTGCGTAATATTTGCTGCCTTATAAAAATCACTTTGTCTTATTCACTTTCATCTTCTTCTCCAAATTGTCCTCTAGTGTTTTTGTCTTCTTCCTTAAACAAATTTATCTTTATTTGCTAACACAATTTGTCTTCTTGTTGCCTTCATAAACTCACATCATGTATACTAATGATTTATGTTCCTTTTTGCAAAATATGACACTTGAAAATCGCTAGTATCCACAAATATTCATACCATACAAAACTGATCGCTGCATGTGTATATCAAAGCATGGTTATTTGGAAATGACTTCAAAACATCTTTTATATCATCCTTGTCTCTTTCCTTTAAAGGAGTCAACTTCATATGGATTTAATTTAAATTCTTCTCTTTCACAAGTCGGCCACCTTAGATGTTATGTCATAAAATGTCCCCCTAGGACTTTTATCTCCTAAGTTTAGCTCTCAAGTCCCTTGAATTTAAGCATGCATGTTAGAAACGAATCTTGGAGAAAAATCCCCCGAAATCCATGTCAAATGAGACTAAGGGGACTCTCTTGAGCTTAATCCAACCCTAAAATAGGTGCCTGGACAAGGGCGCCCGTGCTCTTGTCCTTCCCTATTTTGTCGAGGCCCAAAATTTAAATGTCAATTTTGTGACCGTTAAAAGGTTTCCTTGTCGACATCTTAAGTTTGAATTATGAAATTATAGCAGGAATGCATATATAATCATGTTTAGGACTTCATTTTAACTAGAGATCGATAATGCGAACTTGTGATCTTGTGCTAAGGATATTCAAGGCTTTCATTGTGTTGCAAAGCAGTATTGTGTTGTGTTTGTTCATGTTTGTTGCAGATTTGTCTTCATCAATCCATCTTCTCATGGCGTGAAAGATCTTCATCTCCCCGTGAGAGCTTCACCTCTGAGGTGACATCTACTTTGTGTTTTCAATCATTTATCATTTTGTTTTGCCTCTATCCTACAAGGATACACACTCTCTATCTAACAACAGTGTTGGAAGGTTTGAATTCCATTTCTGGGGCTTGACTGAGGCAAACTCCTAAACACCACAACCCCCAACCCCTCTCTTGTGATTGCAGGTGATAGGTATCGGATCTTGCGGAAAGTAGTTGCAGGAAGCTAGTGCAGAGCATAAGGATTTTGGATATGAAGAAAAAGGCAGAAAATAACCCTAAAAGGTCAAGGGTGCCCGCTCTTTTGACCTCCAATTTTGCAGTGTCAGGAATCTCTGAAGTGGTTGAGTCTATAGCAAAATACATCCCAAAGCCCTCAGAAAAAGTAGTACCTTGGGCTTGGGCGCTCGCTCTTTTGACCCCAAAGTTTCTATCTTTTGAAACTTGAAATTTGGTATGTATCTGATCTGTATTTAGTGTCCCTATGTGCGAGCATTTGTCATGCTTCGTCCGTTTGCTTACAATTTTGCATAATTAGGGTTTTAGGCTTAATCGGGCTAAGGTTTAACAAATTAATCGATAAATTCCAAATTTTCTTATCATTCCAAGTGACAACAAACCTGTAGTTGAGTCCTCTTGCAAAAGTTGTGATTCAACTCGGTTTAATGTCCTTGAATGTATGTAGTGAAAGGAGGATCTAACTAAACTATCAACCTCATCCACAAACCCTCTTTTTCTACATAACATTTTGGTGAACCTATGTTTTGCTAAACATTGCATCTTGTTGACTATTGTAAATTAGATTTGCATTCATACATTTCATTGTCATCATTTTACATTAAAAAATCTTACAAAAAAAAAATATAAAATTTTAAAAAATCAAGCATCCTAGGCTTGCATGTAGGCATAGTTTGCACTATTTTCATTGCATTTCATCTACATCATTTGAATCTCTGATATTTACATTAGATCTAACATAAATTACAACAATACATCATTTTATCATCATTTACCTTGCATTTACATACTTTATTTGCTAGGGTTTGCTTGAAATTGTGCATTTTTCATATAACCTAGTCTTTGTAAAAGCAATGGTTTGTAGTTAAAATCTTGTTTCAGATTTTACTACTCCTTTGAACACTCTTTCAAATCTGATTTTGACTGTAGTGTTGTTGCATTGTAATTTTTTGCATTTACATTTGCACCTTTAGAACATTTGCATTTTCATTTAAGATCTTGCACTCATATTAAAGCATATATCCATTGGTCATTTGAAATTTTTGCATCAATTCATAGCATTTTGTGAAAATTAGCACATTTTTAAATACACATCGTGTATTTCAACACTAGGTGTTTAAAATACATTTTGTTAATACTTTCTTGACCAAAACTTTTAAAACCATCAATTGGGCCTTGTTGTGTTGTACTCTTTCCTCCTATCCACTTTGATTGTTGCAGACTTTGTGTGTATTCTTACCCATTTCCCTCAAACAAGTGTTTTAGGTGTGGAATAGTCTCTCATCTATGAGTTTTCATCATAAAAACAATACTATGATCCCTCCTTGTTCTGATAAGAAAAGGAAGTTCCCCGAGCCTGATATTACATTCACACCACATGATAGAACAATAGGGAATGTCGAAGGTCCCCTTTATATTGAAGTTAGCATAATGGGCACCTCTGTAAAAGGAGCCCTCCTTGATCCAAATTGCATAACTAACATTGCTATAGAAGAGTTCCTTTACGCACACAATTTGATACAAGAAACTTATGAACCTACCGACATGATGATAAAAACACATAATGGAGCTCTTATCCTAGCTTTAGGGAAGATTTCCTTAGCAATTTGAGTGTTTGACAAAGCCTTGGAACAATTATTTGATAATATCCCAATATCTGACCTCTTCCGTGTAAAATTAGGCCATCCATGGCTCAAGGCTATGAAAGCTATTCCTTCCACAATCCATAAATGCTTAAAGTTTACTCATAATGGAAGTACACACACCATTCACCATAGTCGTTTTCAACCTATGGTCTCTCAAAAGAATATAATTCTTGATTATTTTTGGTCCAAGCCTACTGAAGAACTTGAACCACAAACAAATCAAATCTTCTTAGAGTATCAATGTTACAAAGCACAATTACTATCTAGATTGGTTGGTCCCACTATTCAACAAACAATACCTAAAGAACAACCTATATTACAAGAACACCCTAGACCGAAAGGAAAAGTGACATATGTTGAGATTCCTCCTCCATCATCCTTACAAGGATCGGGAGAATATGTAATGTCCCCAATTGGAACAATACTAATTTTACCCTAAAAATTCAAATCCCACAAGTTTAGGGTTAGGGTTTCTAATTCCTAGAATAAAATGGTTTGATAGGGTGCCCAAGAAACCCTCTACCCTAGGCCCAAGAGTGGGTGCTTCACCCCTCTTGGCCCCATGTGGCCTCTTGCCATCCATATGGGGTGGGGTGCCTAGTGAGGCATCCTATCACCATTCCCCTTATTATAACCATTCTGCTTCTTCTTATGACTCAATTAAATACCATGATGGGAGGTTGGGGTGCAACTACAACAGGGTGTCCCAAAAATCACCCCTTCTAAGCCCAAGAGCAGCCTCTTATGCCCCCTTTGCCCACATGTGGTAGGCCTCAGCCATCCACCATGGGGTGGGGTACTTAGAAGATGATCCCAATGCCATTTCCCCTCCTCATAGGCCCTTAATTCCCTCATCATAACATTCATACAAGAATCCTCATTAATGCATAATATCTAATCACACTCATAGTTGCAAACAATCATATCAGCAATGCATTATGAAAGTGACATATAAATGGTAACATGCATGAATTATTGATGATGATATGCATAACCTATTAATTAGATTTAGACAACATCCTATATGAACATTCTACCACAATCATATGAACTTTGTGCTATCTGAATTAGATAAACTTCTTTCATTATATTTCTTTTTAATTCTCCTTTACATGCTACCACTGCTCCATTACTCCATGTTTCATCTCTTTTTGAATTGTATATATAGCTTGTTTTTCAATACCCGATTTGCCTGATTAGGACTGTGGTATATTTTCCTTATTTTTGCCTTGAACTCAGAAATATATTTATTAATCAGTTTATCTTATCCTTCCTTTCTTAATTGTGCATATTCAAATCAGATGCTTTATATATACTCAGAAAATATCCTCTACTGATCACTGCCCATCCAAACTTAACTCTGCTATTATATCTTTATACTTTTCATATATGTCAAGGGACATGTTTTTTCCCAAGGGAAGTATCTCTTAAAAGAGATCGCACCCCTTAGATTGGGTCGCTACCTTAATAGCCATCACACTCCTTTTAATTAGTTGCCTTCGTGAATAAGACAAGGTTTATGCTTGTTAATCGTGCCAATCGCCGATATAACTCTTTGTATGCCTTTGATTATATTATTGTCAATTTACTTTATATGGTATTCACTGACTGTATGCCTACGTGGAAGTATCAATATTACTATTGCTATATTTAAATCAAACTTCATAGTTGCCTAATATTATTTTATCCTTTCCCCCACATAAACTTAGTCTTTTTCTACAATCATTGGTTCTTTAATTCCTGTTTCATTACTGATTATTAGTAGGTCATTGCTAAATGAGTAAGTCAGCGATCAATCTAATTTCATATATGAAAATCGTTGTCTTAGTCCACGATTTTGGGATTATATTTAAATATTAGTATTTATATTTTATATTTATATTTATAATTATATAAATATCATAGTATATCTTGTCCACTTAAAATGAATATAATATATTTTAATTATATTAAAATATTATTTACTATTATTTATTAAACATTATAAATACATATGTATATATATGTTTATTAAATATTGATATATATGCAATTTCTACAGAGCCACTATCTATTACAAAAAAGCAACTTCATCATTTTATCATAATGTTTAAATCTTTAATTTAAACAATGCCTTAACTTTGGGACATCACAGTCCACCCCGCCCAAAATTTCTTATCCTCAAGAAATTATAACTATGATACCTCTAAAACCATCGATTTCCTTGAAGAATTGCTCTTAGTATTCTTGTCTTAGTTCCGCTGCCCTCATTGTTATTTAAGAACATAAGGTTGATGATGTTTCCTAAATGACAAATATTCTTTTGGTTCATGTGTTTGTATTTTCCAATATCTCTCAACCACAAGAATTGGTAACTAGTGATGTTCGAGACAAGTTTCTGTCGTTTAAACTTGTTATTAGACTTGAAGCACACACATAGATATACATAATACATGATGCATACGTGACACCTAAGACATGAAGTATACCCCTAAATACATGCGAGACATGGATCATGAAGCATATACATAGATACACGGAATATGCAAAGTATGCACATACAATTATATGTGAATCATGAATCGTACATGTGATATACATGTAATACATGAAGCATACACAAGCTTATACACTTAATACATGGAGTAGACGAAGCATGAAGCATGAACAAGTATACACATGTAATACATGAAACATATAGCATACACTTGATACACAAAATATACGCATGTAATATGCAATATACACACGTAACACATAAAGCACAATTCACAAAGTATACACACGTAATACATAAGGCATGAAGCATACATTTAACATGTAAGGTATATGCACACAATACACAACTATGAAGTATACACATGAATACAAGTAAGTCATGAAGTGTGCACTTGAGCATTCATAAGTCACGGAGTATGCATTTGACCATACATAAGTCAATTAGTATACACTTGAACATACAAGTTATGGAGTATACACTTGAATGCATGAAGTCATAAAGTATACACTTGAATACACGTATACCCGAAGTCATACTATTGAATACATGTATACATGAAGTCATAAAGTAAACATACAAAGTTATAGAGTATACAATTGAACACATAAAGTCATGGAGTACATATTTGAATATACGTAAGTCATGAAGTATATGCCGGTCACAAAGTATACCCACATATGTCACAAAGTATACACAAGTCGCAAGGTATACATACAAGTTATAAATATACATGTAAGTCACCAAATATTCACTTGAATACAAGTAATACATAAAGTATACATAGGAAACATGAACCATATAGGAAACATGCACATAAGTCATGAAGCACACCGATGAATACATGGAGTCACAAAATATGAATACAGGTAAGCCACAAAATATGAACACATGAAGTCACCAAGTGTACACATAAGTCATAATGAATATACATTTCGCAAGGTATACACATGAAGACAAGCCACAAGGTATATGAATACACTCAAATACATATAATTCACAAAGTATACACTTGAATACACAAGGCATATACTTGAATAAACTTGGATACACAAGGTATACACTTGAATGTAGAGTATCCACTTGAATACAAAGTCATAGAGTATACACCCAAATACAATTACAAAATCATGCAAATACAAGTCATGGAGTATGCACTCAAATACAAAGTCATAGAGTATACACTTGAATACATAGTCAAGTCAGAGTACACACTCGAATACAATTACAAAGTCAAGAGTATACACTCGAATACATAGTCAAGTCATAGAGTACATATTGGAATACAATTACAAAGTCATAGATTATACACTCAAATACAATTACAAAGTCATGCAAATACAAGTCATGGAGTATGAACTCAAATACAAAGTCATAGAGTATACACTTGAATACATGCTCAAGTCAGAGTACACACTCGAATACAATTACAAAGTCATAGAGTATACACTTGAATACAAGTACACTCGAATACATAGTCATGAAGTATACCATCAGACAATTGGGAAGGGGATTTGGTGCATCCCATACTACACCATGGACCCATCCACCATCCCAAGGTCATCAATTATACACATTAGTATGAAGCATACAAACGAATACATGCAATACACAAAGTATTCATATGAACATAAGTCACAAAGTATACCTTTGAACACACTCGAATAGACATAAGCCACGAATTATACATTTGAATACACATAAATCACAAGGTATACACTTGAATACATTTGAATACACATAAAGCATACACATGATGGCAAGAAAGATGCTCTGATACCACTTGTAATGTCCCCAATTGGAACAATACTAATTTTAGCCTAAAAATTCAAATCCCACAAGTTTAGGGTTAGGGTTTCTAATTCCTTGAACAAAATGGTTTGATAGGGTGCCCAAGAAACCCTCTACCCTAGGCCCAAGAGTGGGTGCTTCACCCCTCTTGGCCCCATGTGGCCTCTTGCCATCCATATGGGGTGGGGTGCCTAGTGAGGCGTCCTATCACTGTTCCCCTTATCAGAACCATTCCGCTTCTTCTTATGACTCAATTAAACACCATGATGGGAGGTTGGGGTGCAACTACAACAGGGTGTCTGAGAAATCACCCCTTCTAAGCCCAAGAGTGGCCTATTATGCCCCCTTGGTCCACATGTGGTAGGCCTCAGCCATCCACCATGGGGTGGGGTACTTAGAAGATGATCCCAACGCTGTTTCCCCTCCTCGTAGGCTCTTAATTCCCTCATCATAACATTCATATGAGAATCCTCATTAATGTATAATAACTAATCACACTCATAGTTGCAAACAATTATATCAACAATACATTATGAAAGTGACATATAAATGGTAACATGCATGAATTATTGATGATGATATGCATAACCTATTAATCAGATTTAGACAACATCCTATATGAACATTCTACCACAATCATATGAACCTTGTGCTATCTCAATTAGATAAACTTCTTTCATTATGTTTCTTTTTAAATCTCCTTTACATGCTACCACTGCTCCATTACTCCATGTTTCATCTCTTTCTAAATTGTATATATAGCTTGTTTTTCAATACCCAATTTGCCTGATTAGGACTATGGTATATTTTCCTTATTTCTGCCTTGAACTTAGAAATATATTTATTAATCAATTTCTCTTATCCTTCCTTTCTTAATTGTGCATATTCAAATCAGATGCTTTATATATACTTAGAAAACATCCTCTGTTGATCACTGCCCATCCAAACTTAACTCTACTTTTATATCTTTATACCTTTCATATCTGTCAAGGGACATGTTTTTTACCAAGGGAAGTATCTCTTAAAAGAGATCGCACCCCTTAGATTGGGTCGCTACCTTAATAGCCATTGCACCCCTTTTAATTAGTTGCCTTTGTGAATAAGACAAGGTTTATGCTTTTTAATCGTGCCAATAACTGATATAACTCTCTGTATGCCTTTGATTATATTATTGTATGGTAGTCGCTAACTGTATGCCTACATGGAAGTATCAATATTACTATTTCTATATTTAAATCAAACTTCATAGTTGCCTAGTATTATTTTATCCTTTCCCCCACGTAAACTTAGTCTTTGTCTACAATCATCATTGCTTTAATTCCTGTTTCATTACTGATTATTAGTAGGTCATCGTTGAATGAGTAAGTTAGCGATCAATCTAATTTCATATATGAAAATCGTTGTCTTAGTCCACGATTTTGGGATTATATTTAAATATTAGTATTTATATTTTATATTTATAATTATATAAATATCATAGTATATCTTGTCCACTTAAAATGAATATAATATATTTTAATTATATTAAAATATTATTTACTATTATTTATTAAACATTATATATATATGTTTATTAAATATTGATATATATGCAATTTCTACAGAGGCACTATCTATTACAAGAAAGCAACTTCATCATTTTATCATAATGTTTAAATCTTTAATTTAAATAATGCCTTAATTTTGGGACATCACAGAATACCATAGAAAACAATACCGTGTATTACCACAAGATAATCATGCATCTGCCTCCTCCTTTGAGATACAAAAACCTATGGAAAAACATGATATTCCTCTTGGAGACATAAACAATAAAACAAAAAGAAATTGACAAGCTAGAGAAAGGAGGAGGAGAAGACAAGACTTGGCTTGAAGCAACACATCACCTCAACAAGAAAATATTGAACCTAACATTGCAACAAACAAGGAAGAGCCTAAGGTTGATAAGGTAAAAGATAAGGAGTCTAAATGGGCACTTGTCCCCTATGTACCTCTCTCCTCTGGCATTTAGGATTGGGAAGATAATGATTTGCTTGTTGACAACTGCTAGTATGGTTATGTGTTCAGGTAAGTATTTCTAAACCTGTTGGCCACATTTGTTATAGCATGCTATGCTCACTTACGTGTGCCTTCTCTCTGTGTTGTGCTCCCCCGTGATGTGTTATGTGCTGTTTAGGACTCCTTGAATGACCCTTGATACTCTTGTAAGGTCAAGGATACTGGGAGACTGCCTCTATTGTGACCATTCTTCTATTTGTTTCATCATTCTTTTATCTTGCCTCTCATCTATTTTATTTTTGTGTGTTGTGCCTTAGGGACATAGTGTTGCGGTTGATGATCTGGGGGCATCTTCTTACGTGGTGTTCCTAAAGCACTTGTTCTCCTCTCTTGTTTTTATTGATTACCTTCTTTTGGTGGTTCTATCTAGTCGACGGATGATGAAAACAAAAAATATACTGATATGAACTGTGTGTCCCTTCAACAAGCAAAGCAAAAATGGACCTAGTCCATACATGACGATGGGGTTGAAATATATATATATATCTGACGCTTGACTAGTAGAATCACTCTGTGTGATTTTTCATCTTATTACATTTCTTGTGACTAACATTTTACAATCCACTCAATCTGCTCTTGTACACTTTGATTGGTATCTCACCTTTTTGCTACACTTAGTTCTGAGGTATCTGCAGTATAGTCCAACGGTTATACTTGGTCCCAAACCTGCATTATAGCCTTGGTCCTTGATGTAATTGTTTTCATGCATAGCTTTTATCATGTGATATGGTTGTTATCTTAGAGTAAGATTTTCTAACCATCTTGTTATCTTATCTTATCATATCTTATCAATGTGTTTGTGGGAATATTCAACAATCGTGAGCACATGTCACCTTTGGGGGCATGGGCTTTGTGAAAGCTCTTGTTCCCTTGTGTGTTTTCTCTCTACCTTAATGTGCTTGATATCGATACATGACATCAACCAGCTTAAGGTGGGGGCATATATAAGGTTATCTGTCTGATGATTTTGGTACTAACGAAGCATGTTTGTAAGCCCTCTGCATAAGGCAGGATGTTGTATCTCCAGCGTGAGTACACATCTTTTTTTATAGTGCAATAAAAAATCCCTCTCCATGAGGCGGGATATCATATCCTTTATCAAAGAAACCCTCTGTGGAGGCGGGATAACATATCTCTTGAGCTACTACGTATCCTTTTATTCAAAATCCCTCTGCAAAGGCGGGATGGTGTATCTCTTGAGCTAGTGCACATCCTTTTTATTTTAAAAAGTCCTTTGTGGAGGCAGGGTTGGATCTTGAGACTATCCTCCCTTAAGCATGTTTTTGGCAGTTGTTGTGGCATAAACCCAACTGTCAGGTGTGTTTGTAGCATGTTTGAGATGGTGGGACTTAGCAATAAGCTTCTTCCATTGCCTTGCTTGCCATGTTTAAGACATATAGTATGTCTTTGGCATGCTATATGACTCTCATGTTTTTCATTTGTCTTTCATGTGTTTTCCCCCATGTGTGGTTTCAAGGGTGTAGTGATGAGCTCCTCCCACACTCGAGCTTTGTTTGGTGTGTTTTTCCCTGTGTGTGGTTTCAAGGGTGTAGCGATGAACTCCTCCCACACTTAGGTTTTGTATGGCGTGTCTTCCCTTGTGTGTGGTTTCAAGGGTGTAGCGATGAGCTCCTCCCACACTCAAATTTTGTATGGTGTGTTTTCCCCCTGGTGTAGTTTCAAGGGTGTAGCAATGAGCTCCTCCTACATTTTGGGGTTTTTTGTGTTGCAATTTTTATTTCCATGCATATTTTTTGAAAATGAAAATAAATTATATCAGTGTATTCATCATGTTTTGCATGACTGCTCTCATGTCTTCATTGTGTCATGCATGTCTTCAATACCGTCTTCTCCGTGTCTTATGTGCTTCCTACTGTCTTCATTGTGTTTTACGTGTCTGTGATGTGTCTTCTGATGCTTACCTGAGACTGGGGGCTAGAAATAGTCCCTCAATCTTGGTGTATGCATCTGCTTCATGTGCTTGGTGTGTTTGATGTGTTTTCAACCGTACTTTAATGAATGTATGGGTCGTAAGATCATACATACATTAAAGTGGGGGCTAAAGGTTATGTCGTAAAATGTCCCCCTAGGACTTTTACCTCCTAAGTTTAGCTCTTGGGCCCCTTGAATTTAATTATGCATGTTAGAAATGAATCCCAGAGAAAAATACCTTGAAACCCATGTCAAATGGGACTAAGGGGACACTCTTGAGCTTAATCCAACCCTAAAATAGGTGTGTGGACAAGGGCACCTACGTCCTTGTCCTGCCCTATTTTGTCAGGGCCCAAAATTTAAATGTTGATTTTGTGACTGTTAAAAGTGTTGCAAGTATTTACTAATTTGTGTTGTCATTGATGTCAACATGTTTGTGTTGTCATTGGTGCCAACTGTGTCTTCTGATATTGTTGTTTGTTGATTGATTAAGCTATCATGTTAAGGACACTATCTAAGTTTTTGCTTTGCATGTCCTTTATATTGAAGACCAAAGTATGAGATTTGGATATGTTTTAGAAGTGTTTGAAGATGCTAAATCCAAAATTTGGTGGTCCGGATCACTATGCAGAAAAAGTTCTATTCACCAGTTTGAAGACTGTGCCTGACAGTGTTTGCAGTATGACAAGGAGAAAGTATTTTTCTCCCCATTTCTCTGCAGTTTGGATTTTAGTCTTGTGGTTCTGTACTTAAGTTTATAAGGTCCTTAGCTATCTTCATTCCAAAGGATTTGTGATTTGGTACTGTGGATAGCAAGTTATTGTTTAGCAGAGATCAACAGTGTTGGTTGTGAGCACTCTGTGGTCTGTCTTCAAGGGATATTTGTTGTCTTCAAGTGAGATTTGTTGCAGTTGGATTTTTCAGCTCCCAAATGATTCTATGTTGTTCATGGATGTCTCCAGAATGTATTGAAGGTATGTGCTTGAATTGTAAGCTATAATGAAGCTCTTGGAAGCATGTGTCTAAGTATTCTTGACGATTACACCAGTTTGGCCGACTTGGGTGTTAACATTCTTTGCAGATGTGTTTCTTGGATTGTAGAAGTGTAAGGAGGCATGTAATGATGTATTTGGGTCCAAGATAAGCCATGAATTTTCTTACTTAATTCATTTTCTCTAGAAGTTTGATTACGTCCAGACCTAATTTGATTTATGTATGTATGCCGACCTTGGAGTTAATTCCAATGGTTGTAAGTTGTATTGCCGACCTTGATGAATGTTCCAAGGTTGATGATTGGTATAAATTTATGTAATAAATTTGTGAGTGATGTGATGGGAGTGAAGATGCAAAGATAAGTGTGTGTGTTGAAAAGGCAGAGAAGAAGATATATATTGTGCTTCAATGGAACTGAACTCAGGCATGTTGTAGATGCTACTATATCAGTTCATGGGAGTGAGCCACCCCTTGGCAGTGACCCTTTTTGTAGTGAGCATTCATTTCGACAGTGAGCCCTGGGTAGAGTGTAATGTCCCCTAGAATTAGGATTGCGACAATTAGGGTTAGGGTTTCATCTTTCAAACATAAACATTTCTTTGAACAATGCAATTCTGAATTGGAATCCTGCAATCAAACACAATAACAACATATACAAATACATATAATCCTTCATAATCATTAAGGTTAGTACTATCATAGTTCATAATCCATAATAATGAATAAAAGAATAATAACATTTACATTTCTTCATACTTTAACGTACTTATACTTGATACGTATTTCGCCTCATGATATACTTTGGGAATAGATATCATCGTTCCCGGTTGTTAATCTAATCTAATCATCAACCCTAGTGGAGGATAGGTATATACTCGTTAAGGCACTGGATAACAATGCTCCACTGCCATAGGCCCAAGGGTTTCATGCTTGCCCAGCATACCTCACCACTTGGCTCAAAAGACTTCATGCTCACCTGACATATCTCACCATTTGAGAGTCACCTACCATGTAAGACTAATTAATAATAAACCAGTGCTATTCTCCACTGCCATAGGCCCAAGGGTTTCATGCTCACCTGGCATACTTCACGACTTGGCTCACGGGCTTCATGCTCACTCAGCATACTTCACCACTTCAAGGTCATCTATCGTGTGAGAATCAATTATTAATAAAACCGCCCTTCCTTAACTACTCACCCGTCCTCATAGGGCAATAGATAAGATTAATGATATGGCAGGACATGCATTATCCCTTGTATATCATGGGCAAGACTGGCTTTAGTATATGTAAGTTAGAAATATCATACCGATTTGACAGTGTGCTCTCCTCAAGGAAATGTAGTGATCTTATAGATCACAATGATGTTGTTTTGCCTTCATGAGGCTATCACAATATTAGAAATCCTTAAGCAAAGATCCATATCTACTTTGCCTTGCTAAAATAAAGTTATTCACCACTTGGCAACAGTTCTATTGCTGATAGAAATTTAAATTCTTGGATGGTATATGTGATTTGTTGTTGTAGATAAGACTGAATAAATGTTTTTTTTGATGATTGATGATTGATGATTGAATGCTGCTCCTATCTTAAATATGATGAAGACTTGGCATAAGACATAACTGTCCAAGGTGGCTGATCTCTTCTAAGGGACACCACCCTTTGTTTACTACCTTTATTCCTTAAAAGCTGGCCATTAAGAAATCATGGCCCATAATGATGATCGCTCCTTAATAACAACCTTGTCTTGTTCTTTTGTTGATTGCCGATTATTCTTAATAGTGTTTTATCTTATGCAATTTTGTCTTATGTGATGACTCAGCTTTGGTCTATCTTTGGTGACCGATCAGCCTTGTCTTATTCTGTCTACCTTCTAATGATCTTTGATTAGCATTTTGTCTTATTCTTAATGTCTTATTAATATTTTGTCTTTATCCATGCTATCTGGCTACTATATAGGGATCGATCACAGTCTTAGTATATCACTGATTGGCATTTGTATGATCAGAGGGTATATTACACAGTGAGCCCTAAGGTAGTGAGCTTCTTTGTTATTCGGTATTGTTACTACATTATATTGTGAGCTAACACTCATCGTGGTTTTTCCCTTTTAGGGTTTTCCACATAAAAATCTAGTGTTCATGTGTGTATGGTGTTGATGTTTTTATGTTTTGATCCTACAATTCATGTTTAATCTTCATAATAGATTAAGAAGTTAAAGTAAGTGAATTTGAATGTGATTTTGTTTAAAGATGTTAAGGTTTTGATACAACTGATTCATTGCCCCTCTTAGTTGTCTTGTGTCTTCAACAATTGGTATCAAAGCAAGGTTCCTTGAAAGAAAGCCTAACAACTTAAGGTAGATCAGGGATGGCATACAAGAAAGATATTCCTCAGTTTGATGGATTTGACTATGCCTACTAGAAGGTACAAATGTAAAGTTATCTTATTGCTATTAGTTATAATGTTTGGAAGATGGTTAAAGATAAATACACAATACCTAAAGGTGGTCGCAGTCTGATGAAGAGATTAAGGATTATGAGACTAATCACAAAGCTAAAAATGCTCTATTAAATGCTTTGTCTAACACTGAAATGGCAAAATTTGTGGATCTGGAAACTGCTCATGACATCTAGGACAAATTAAAAAACATCTATGAAGGTGATGAATCTGTCAAGAAGGCTAAGTTGGAGAACTTGAAGACCACATATGAAACCATGCGAATGTCTGAGGATGAGAACATAACAAGTTAAATACAGAAGATTGATGAAGTTGTCAGTAGCATCAAGGGTCTTGGTGGGAAAATAGAGGATGGGGATGTTGTAGATAAGATACTCAGAACTCTTCCTAAATCTTATAGTCACAAAGTATCTGCCATTGAAGAATTGTTTGATATGAGCAAGCTTACAAAAGATCAATTGCTTGGTAAACTGATTGCTTTTGAGATGAGAGAATTTGGTACTACTAATGGCCTTGTGAAAACTGAAACCACCTTTAAGGCCAAGGAAGAAAAGATTGCTAGATTAGATAAATATGCTGTAGAATCAGATGAAGAAGATTTTGAAGAGCTTGAGGTAAAATTTGCAAGAAGAATGAAAAGAGGCAGCAGAGGAAAGTTCAAAGGTAAGTTACCTTTCATATGTTTCAATTGTGGTAAAATTAGTCACTATGCTTCAAGATATTCTGACAGATCTTTGAAGATTAAAAACAATGATAGTAAAGGAAATATGGTAAGAAAGAGTTATTATGTTAGAGATGATGATGGTGTAACTAATGATGAACCTGATTCTGATGATGGTAATGGTAGTGAATGCTTGTGTATTGCACTAAGAGAAGAACCTGTTTCTTTTAACCTTGCAAGCTATGTGAAGAAAGGAAGTCCAGGAGAGTTGTCTGCATTTCATGCTGAAAAGGAAGATGAATGGATCATTGACAATGGATGTTCAAATCACATGATAGGAGATAAGAGTAAGTTTGTTAAGTTTGAAAAATATGATGGAGGACTAGTTAGGTTTGGTGATGATACAACTTGTAAGATTTGTGGAAAAGGATCAATTACTTTTGATGGAAAGCATAATACAGATGATGTTCTTTATGTCAAAGGCTTAAAGCATAATCTTCTAAGAGTTGGACAAATGTGTGACAAAGGGTATAATCTGGTATTTAAGGACAATGGGTGTAAGATAAGAAAAGCGTTAGAACTTTAATTGCTACTAGTAAGAAGACTCATGGTAATGTTTATCATTTGAAGGGTATTGATAATTGTTGTTTGTTGGCTCAGAAAAAATGAAAGTTGGCTATGGCATAGGAGAATGTGTCACATTAGCTTTGACAATTTGGCGAGAATAAGCACAACACAAGCAGTAAGAGACTTGCCTAAGATTGTGAAGCCTGCCAATGTTATGTGCAAAGAATGTCAGTTTGGGAAGATGACAAAGACTACTTTCAAGAGAAAAAAACAATTCTCTACCGATTTGCTGGAGCCGGTGTATATTGACCTATGTGGCCCTACAAGAACAAGAAGTCTACAAGGTGACAAGTATTTCATGCTTCTTATTGATGATTATTGAAGAATGACTTGGGTTACCTTTCTTAAAGAAAAATTAGAAGCCCTAGACAAGTTTAAGGCATTCAAATCTATGGTTGAAAATGAGTTGGATTTGAGAATCAAGTGTTTGAGATCTGACAGAGGCGGTGAGTTTCCTTCAAATGAGTTTAATGTGTTTTGTGAAGAACATGGAATAAAGAGACATTTGTCTACTCCCAGACTCCTCAAAAAAATGGAGTGGTTGAAAGGAAGAATGGAACTGTTCAAGAAGCTGCTAGAACAATGATCAAGGAAGCAGAGCTACCAGAAGTATATTGGAAAGAAGCAATACACACTGCTATCTACATTCAAAACAGAGTGCAAGTCAGAGAAAAAGAAACAAAGAGACCTTATGAGTTGTGGTATGGTAGAACTCCTACTGTCAAATACTTCAAAGTTTTTCAGAGCAAATGTTACATCAGAAAAGATGAAGCATTAGGAAAGTTTGATGCTAGATGTGATGAAGGCATATTCCTTTGGTACTCTACTATGAGAAAGGCTTACCAGTGCTATAATAAAAGACTGAGAAAGATCATTGAAAGTGCAAATGTGAAGGTAGATGAAGATATTCAGCTAGATGGATATGAGTCAGATGGATCTGCAGATACAAAAAAGGCTGAAAAAGACAAGGAAAAGGAAGTTTAGACTGAATTGCAAGCTACTCCGGAAGAAGAAGAAGTTCAAGTTAAAGCTCCTAAAAGAATTCCTAAAACCCCCAGGTATGTGCAAAGAGATCACTTTGAAGATTAGATTATTGGTGACAAAAGGAAAGTTGTGTTGACAAGAAGCAAAGCTATAGAAGATCAAGTAAATATTTGTTTACTCTCAAAGGTGGAACCTAAACCAATAAATGAAGCATGCAAAGATGAACATTGGGTCAAAGAAATGGAAGAAAAACTAATGCAGATTGAGAATAACAAGACTTGGGAACTTGTCCCTAGATCTGCAGATAAGAATGTGATTGGAACAAAGTGGGTGTTCCAGAACAAACTAAATGAATTTGGAGAAGTTGTGACAAACAAGGAAAGACTTGTGGGTAAAGGCCTCTCACAAGTGGAAGGAATAGACTATGAAGAGACCTTTGATCTGGTTGCAAGATTGGAAGCTATCAAACTATTTCTAGCATTTGCAACACATAAAAATTTCAAGGTATACCAGATGGATGTGAAGTCTACTTTCTTGAATGGTGGGTTAGAAGAAGAGGTCTACATAGAGAAACCAAATGGATTCCAACTATCAGAAAAACCAAATATGGTATGCAAGTTGAAGAAAGATTTCTATGTATTAAAGCAAGCTCCCAGAGCTTGGTATGCAAGACTAGATAAGAACCTTTTGCAACAATGATTCAGTAAAGGGTCTGCAGATAGTAATTTGTACACCAAGATGAGTGAAGACCAAATTCTAATTGTTGAGGTCTATGTTGATGACATTATATTTGGTGGAAATGAAGGAATGTGTAAGAAGTTTGCAGATGAGATGCAGAAAGAGTTTGAGAAGTCTGTGTGGTGAAATGAACTACTTCCTTGGACTACAAATCATTCAAACTAGCAAAGGTATTTTCATTTCTCAATCCAAGTATGTTAAAGAGTTGTTGAAGAAGTTTGGAATGGAGGTTTCTAAACTGGTATGTACCCCTATGGTTACTGGTTGCAAGTTGAGCAAGAATTATGAATCTCTTAAGGCTGATCAGAGCAAGTATAGATCAATGATTGGAGGACTACTTTATCTAACCTCTACTAGACTAATATCATGCATGTAGTCTGTCTTGTGGCCAGATTTCAATCAGATCCCAGAGAATCACATGTTGCGGCAGTAAAGAGGATATTTAGGTATTTGAAGGGCACTCTGGATCATGGTTTGTGGTATGCTAAGAATAGTGAATTTTCCTTAAGTGCCTATACAGATGCAGATTGGGCCAGATGTGTTGATGACAGGAAAATCACAAGTGGAGGTGCATTCTTCCTTGGAGATAGGGCGGTGTCTTGGCATAGCAAGAAACAAGAATCGGTTTCCTTATCTACTGCAAAGGCAAAATATATTGCTACAACATCATGCTGTACTCAGGTACTGTGGATGAAATAGACCTTGAAGGATATCAAAGTTGAGTATGATGAGCCAATCCCTATTCTTTGTGATAACACAAGTGCCATAAACATTTTAAAGAATCTAGTGATGCATTCAAAGACAAAGCATATTTCAATTAAGTATCACTTTTTGAAGGAGAAAGTTGCAGAGAATGAAGTGAAGCTTGAATATGTGCCTACAAAAGATCAAGTTGCTGATATATTCACTAAGGCTCTTCCAAAGGACACATTTGAGTATCTCTGGGAGAAGTTAGGGCTTGTTGCCCCTCCTTCCTTGAACTAGATGCATAAGGAGATTCATCAGTCCAGTGTGCCTCAAAGTATATTTCTCCTTTTGGATTGATGTTGGAGGCTACCTCTCAGGGGGTGTAGGTAGTGGTTTGAGATGATTGTTGCAGTTAGGGGGAGTAAAGAAAGATTCAAGATTGATTAGAGCAGTAGTGTGCAAGTATGTGCAGTGGAAGAGATGTGATGTCCTTTTCCATTGATGTCAAAGGGGGAAAGAGATCATGTGAAAAACTCAGGGGGAGAAAGAGTTCATATGTGTAAAAAGAAAGGGGGAGTTCTGATGCAGAGTTGTGTCTTGATGGAGGAACATGGTGTTCAATTTTTCACATCATATGTTACCATCAATGACAAAGGGGGAGATTATTACAAGTATGTGCTAATTGGTGTTGTCATTGATGTCAACATGTTTGTGTTGTCATTGGTGCCAACTGTGTCTTTTGATATTGATGTTTGTTGATTGATTAAGCTGTCATGTTAAGGACACTGTCTAATTTTTTTCTCCATATTTCCTCTGTATTGAAGACTGGAGTATGAGATTTGGATATGTTTTAGAGAAGTGTTTGAAGATGATAAATCCAAAATTTGGTGGTCTAGATTGTTGTGCAGAAAAAGTTCTATTCACCAATTTGAAGACTATGCCTGATAGTGTTTGTAGTATGACAAGGAGAAAGTATTTTGCTCCACATTTCTCTGCAGTTTGGATTTTAGTCTTGCGGTTCTGTACTTAATTTTATAGGTCCTTACCTATCTTCATTCCAAAGGATTTGTGATTTGGTGCTCTAGAAAGCAAGTTATTATTTAGCAGAGATCGATAGTGTTGGTTGTGAACAGTCTGTGATATGCCTTCAAGTGATATTTGTTGTCTTCAAGTGAGATCTATTGCGGTTAGATTTGTTGGCTCCCAAATTATTCTATGTTGTTCATGGATGTCTCAAGAATGTATTGAAGGTGTGTACTTGATCTGCAAATTGTAATGAAGCTCTTGGAAGCGTGTGTCTAAGTATTCTTGATGATTACACCAGTTTGAACGACTTGGGTGTTAACATTCTTTACAAATGTGTTTCTTGGTTTGTAGAAGTGTAAGGAAGCATGTAAGGATGTATTTGGGTCTAAGCTAAGCCATGAAATGTTCTTACTTCATTCATTTTCTCTGCAAGTTTGTTTAGGTCCAGACCTAATTTGATTTATGTATGTATGCCGACCTTGGAGTTAATTCCAATGGTTGTAAGTTGTATTTCTGACCTTGATGAATGTTCCAAGGTTGATTGGTATAAATATATGTAATGAATCCGTGAGTGATGTGATGAGAGTGAAGATGCGAAGATAAGTGTGTGTGTGTTGAAAAGGTAGAGAAGAAGAGATATACTATGCTTCAATGGAACTAAACTCATGCATGTTGTAGATGCTACTAAGATAAGTGTGTGAGCCACCCCTTGGCAGTGAGCCTCCCCTTGGCAGTGAGCCTCCCCTTGGCAGTGAGCCTTTTTGTAGTGAGCATTCATTTAAGTAGTGAGCCTCTTTGTTATTCAGTATTGTTACTACATTATATTGTGAGCTAACACTCACTATGGTTTTTTCCTTTTAGGGTTTTCCACATAAAAATCTAGCGTTCATTTGTGTATGGTGTTGATGGTTTTATGTTTTGATCCTACAATTCATGTTTAATCTTCATAAAAAAATAAGAAGTTAAAGTAAGTGAATTTGAATGTGATTTTGTTTAAAGAAGTTAAGGTTTTGATACAATTGATTCACCCCCCTCTCAGTTGTCTTGTGCCTTCAACAAAAAGGTTTCCTTGTCGGCATCTTAAGTTTGAATAATAAAATTATAGTAGGAATGCATATATAAGTATGCTTAGGACTTCATTTTAACTAGAGATGGATAATGCGAACTTGTGATCTTGTGCTAAGGATGTTCAAGGCTTTCATTGTGTGGCAGAGCAGTATTATGTTGTGTTTGTTCATGTTTTTTGTAGTTTTGTCTTCATCAATCCATCTTCTCATGGCGTTAAAGATCTTCATCTCCCCATGAGAGCTTCACCTTTGAGGTGACATCTACTTTGTGTTTTCAATCATTTATCATTTGCTTTTGCCTCTATCCTACAAGGACACACTCTCTATCTAACAATAGTGTTGGAAGGCTTGAATACCATTTCTGGGGCTTGACTGAGGCAAGCTCCTAAACACCACAAACCCCAACCCCTCTCTTGTGAATGTAGGTGATAGGTATCAGATCTTGCGGAGAGGAGTTGTAGGAAGCTGGTGTAGATCATAAGGATTCTGGATCTGAAAAAAAGCAGAAAATAGACCTAAAAGGTCAAGGGCGCCCACTCTTTTGACCTCTAGTTTTGCAATGTTGAGAATCTCTGAAGTGGTTGCAATTTGTAGTAGAAGATATCCCGAAGCCCTCAGAAAAAGTACCTTAGGCTTGGGTACCCGCTCTTTTGACCCTAAAGTTTCTGTCTTCCAAAACTCAAAATTTGGTATGTATTTGATCTATATTTAGTGTCCCTATGTGTGAACATTTGTCGTGTTTCGTCTATTTGCTTACGATTTTGTATAATTAGGGTTTTAGGATTAATCAGGCTAAGGTTTAGCAAATTAATCAACAAATTCCAAATTTCCTTATTATTCCAAGTGACAACAAACCTATAGCTGAGTGCTCTTGCAAAAGTTGTAATTCATCTTGGTTTAATGTACTTAAATGTATGTAGTGAAAGGAGGATCTAATTAAACTATCAAGCTCATCCACAAACCCTCTTTTTCTACATAACAAATGTATAAATAAATTTGAACTCTATTCTATGTCGACCCAAAACTCTTATATCTCAAATCTTTAAATCTTTAATTTAAACATGTAATCTCCCAATGGTGACATGTAACAGATGTATTTTGCTTTGTTCTCCAATGAGGATGTATAATGGGCCCCTCTTATTATAACGGTCCACTCTTAACCTTGACATCAATGACATCACTTAACAACCTCGTGCCTTTGACATCAATGACTATATGTCTTCTCACCTTTGACATCAATGAAAAACATTCCAACAATCCCCCCATTTGTCATTGATGGAAACACAAATATAATTCTCTCCTTTTGCATTGCTCCCCCTCACTCTATCTCTCCCCCTTTGACATCAATGACAAAGGGATGTAACATACTTCTCTTCTTTATAATATGATTCTCTTTCTTGTGATGCTCCCTCTATTTGTAAGCCTCCCTTTCCTCGGGTTTCCCTTTGCTCTAATTCTCCCTCTTTGTTTCTTTGTCACTTGGGTGATATGCTTCCTCTATAGCTATCCAAATAAATAATTTGGATGATCTCAAGTTTAACACTTCAAGAATTTGTTTTTCTATCCATCATTCACTATGCATCTTACAAAATGGAAAAATGCTTTCCACTCTTCACAAAGAATCTCCCCCTTTCTGTAATGCTTCCACTTGACATTAATGGCATCATTCTTTCATTCTATAACTCTTTCTTCTTGAAACATTCTTTTTGATATCAATGGTAATAAATCTTCATCTATCTTTGATTTTTCTCATCCACGGAGCTATAGATTTCAATCCTTCTATAATTATCCATCTTTTTACTATAACCTCTGCCACTTTTCACATTGTCATCAAATGCTTTGTGACATTTTGTCATTCATACATGATCTTTGTTATTTATTTGTCACTCATATTATAACCTTCCTCTTTAATGTTCTATGAAAAGTTCATTATCACTGATTTCAAGACTATCATAATTCTCAATGTGTCATACTTTTTATGCCTTTGATGACTATATTGTCACCATTCCCACTGTACCTTTTCTTTTAAAAAATGCTGCCATGCATCATTTGTCAACCATCCTGTCATACATGCCTTGAACTATACTTTTTTAGAGTGCTTATGGTTTTTACATCTCATATTTTTAACCTCCATCATCCCAAGGACATAACTCAATAATCTTGTTGTATGCTTAGACATTCTTTAGTCTCTCTTTCTTTTCTCCAATCATATCTTCTCCAAGGAGTTAAAATAATGCAACGGTTAGCTCCCCCTAAACTCATACTTCTCCTTAATAACTTAGTGATATCTCTTGTGCATGAAGCACAAGCATAGATTCTTCCTTCTTCTCATTATCTTGCTCATGTTTCCTTCTCCATACCTTTGTAGATCCTTCCTTTTATTTATTCATGGCTTCCACTTTCTTGTTCTATTTAGGGTATTCCACAAAATCACTTCTACACAATCGTGCCATATACCTATAATTATTACATTTGTAGCATATAACATTGTAATATACCAAATGACTAAAAGAATTATAGCTTTTCCTTGAAAACTCATAAGCATCTTTGCTCTTGTTCCATCCATAATCATATCTTGCTTGTGTTCTACAATCTCTTGCCTAATGACCATGACTGTTGCATTTATAACATATGATATCATCCTTTCTATTTGGCAACTCATAAGAACCTCTATTCTTGATCCAACCATTGTTTCTTGCATGTGTCCAACAATCTGCCACTTTATGACCAAATTTATTACATGAATAGCAATAACCATGAAATGAATGTTGAAACTTGTTCATTTGTGCTTGCCTTGGAGGGAATGGTCTTCTAAAATTTTCTTTATTGCCATTATGAGGAATATTAGTTTTCTGCAGGACATTGTTTTCCTTCCTCTCATTGTTCTCATTATTGATGGATCTTTTGAGAACATCTACATAGCCTTTTGGTTTTTCCTCATTTCCTTTCTTTGGTGGCTCATTTGAAAGTTGATCTTCCTTTGCTTCATAACCAAGAATTGTCTTTATGTATGATGACATTTGTCCATCTATAATATCATCCACGGTTTCGGTACTTTTATCAACCTTGAGGCTACTGTCTGGATTGGTAGTTGTTTTCTCTAATTCTTTCCTCAAGTTACCAATTTCGGACTCATGCTTCTCACAATCTTCTTTTATCTTCAATTGACTTCTTACTTCTTCAATCCTCTTTTCTACTTCGATTTTGACTTTTATATCTTCAATCATCCTTTCCACTTCTCCAAGGGCTTGTGATACCTTCACCTTGGATTCACTTTCTTCTTGAACTTTTGACTTTAGAGACACATTTATTCTTTTAAGTGAATGAATCTCATCATATGCAAGATGAAGTTCTTCCTCAAGATATACTTCATCATCTTTGGCATGTTCTTCATCTCTTTCATTTTCATCACCTTTTGCTTTCATAGTCCTGAAAAGTATTTCTTCTCTTGAATCTTTCTCTTTGTCTTCACTTTTGACCTGCACATATTAAAAAACACAATAATTAGTTTTATCACAACTAAAAGTTTTAATCTTACCTTTGTATATGTTAGATTCTTGTTTGGGCTTTTTATCAACATGGACTTCCTTTGATTCATCCTTGGAGCTATCACTTGAATCATGATTTGAATTCTTCATCTCCTTTGATGCTTTGAACCCTACCTTTGTTTTAGATGATTTCACTTCTAGCACCATTTCTTCTTCTCTTTTACTCACAACCTATTGTCTCCATTTGTCATGACATCATTCATTGTTTCTATTGCCATGTGTATTCCAAGTGTCACCTCATCATTTTCATTTGATTTTATTGGTGCTAGTTGATTAACATTATGCTTAGTATTTCCTTTTCTTTTTACCACATGTGCTCTTAAGATCTACCTTCTAGCAGTTAGGCTATATTCGAAGGAACCCGCTCTGATACCAATTGATGAGTAGATAGTTATATTGAGAGGGGCAGGTGAATCAGTATAATACAAGATTTTACTTTTCCAAACTCAATCAATCACATCAAGTACACATATGCAAGATCTAGCAATTAAGAACACAATAAGAACACATTATTTATGTGGAAACCCTTTCGTGAGAAAACCATGACAAAATATTGCTTATATATTATAGATTGATCTTCTTCTTCTTGTAGGCTCCAACTTGTTGTCCTATTTTGCTTCCCAGCCAAATAACCCAAATCCATGAAATCTTTAAGTGTTTTCCCCTTTAGAAATGCAAGAAAAAACATCCCAAAATCCACTAAGTCCAAAAATCTTGAGTCTTCCTTGTGTTTTTAACCTTTTCAGAGTTTCAGAGTTTAGAGCTCTCCCTTTCATGATGTCATCCTACTCCACTCTGAACTCTGCCCTCTACTTTTGAAATTTCTCTAAGTGTTTTGGGGAATCAAACTTCAGATTTTTCTTCTTCCCTCTTCCTTTCTTTGGAAGATGGAAGGCAGATGGACCGACAACCGACCCCTGGCAGGTGTTAATTTTTTCTAAGGCATTTTGCCATTCCACTGAGCCTTTTGGGGGGACCCACAATAGGCTTGTGGAACTGCGGGAAGAAGACATGTGGCAAGGTTCGATAGTTGATCATCCAAGCAACCTGATGGGTGCCACATGGTTTACTTGTGACTTTTTTTCCATTCCGCAAAGCATTTCAGTGAAGCTTTGTCTATAGCTACGGAACAACGGGAAGCTGCCAAGTGGCTGTGATGTCATCTAGATTAACTTTTACCAAAGAAGGTGAAAGACGGAAGGCCCGAGGCCCAATTTTTGCTGAACCGTTTCAAATAATTCTAAGTGTTTCAGACTTTGGTGCTCGGACCTTTCTTCTTCCCTCTTCATTTCTTTGGAAGATGGAAGATGAAAGGCCTAAGCCCTGAACTCCGTGGAAACTTTCAAAAGCAAATAAAGTCTTTAGACTTGTGGTGCTCAAAGCTTCTTTCTTCTTCCTTCTCTGGGAAGGCAGAAGATGGAAGGCTTGAGGCCTAAGGTCTGCCGTTGTAAGTTTTTGTTTGTAAAGTGGGACTTGGAGGGTGGGGTTTTCTCCTTTCTTCTTCCTTCTCTCTTGGAAGATGGAAGGCTCAAGGCCCGAGGCCCGATCTCCAATGACTTCTGTGATCTTCAAGAGACAAAAGAAAAGAGGTGGAATTAAGGATCCGCCATGGTTAATCATGATGAAATTTTTCTGATAAGACAAAATTTAGGCTAGGTTGAAAGTCAAATGTCCAGCTTCAGCTAGAATTTGTAGTTGAGCATTTATTGTTGCAGGCAAAGGAAGATGCAAGGTTTCAATATAGATATTTGTTCAACTACTTTAGAGAAGATATTTTCTACATTTATGTCAAAGACAAACTTATATTTTCAGATATTCCTTTTGTAAAACATCTTCTAACATGCCCATAGGGTGAATTTATTATAGTAGGTGATAGCACTTCATTGTAAAATGATATAGAACACATGAAATTGAAGGTATTATGTGGGTTGTTGGTATAAAGAACCACATCTTTGATAAGAAATAACAGAATTTTTACCTTTTCATGCACTTCTTCTGATCTATGTAATACTTCTATTTGAGTATCCATTTGTGAATGCTTCTTTCCTTTTGGATTTCAATTAATTTCTTTTACCTTTGCAAGTAGTTTATGATTTGTGTATGCTGGTCTATTGTTTGTTGTTATTATGTGCATATATGGTTGATCTGAGGACCGAACATTCAAACCTAGTGTATCACATTTTCCCTTTCAGTTTCTCCTTCTTCCCCTTTTCCCTATTAGTGATAGTTTAGGTTTAGTCTTAGTATACTCTTAATCTCATATTAAAAAAGAAGAACCAATCTTCTCTAGAAGTTTGATTTCCTTATAGGGTCCCACACCTAGAAATCACTCCAATGTTTCACTGGATTGTTGCAACACAACACTTCAACACAGGGTGCAAATCTAAGTGACAATAGTTTTTGGCACACCCGGTGGGACCATTTTACTCCGAGTTAAGAGCTAAGATGATAATTTGGTGTTGTTCTTAGTATTCTCTAGTTTGGAGGACACTTTCATGCACTTGGCGACTCTATAGACTCTTGGTTTAGATTAGTCCAACATTATATGCTTGTACAGATGCGAGCTTCTTCAAGAGGTAACAAAGTTACCAATTTGTTGAACTACCTATTGTTTCTTCAAGGAGAAGAACTAGGTTATCTAGGCCTCCTCCAAGAAGGAATAACATGGCTTTTCCTCCTCATCCGAGAGCTCAATCTACACCTCCTGTTATGTTTTAGTACATAAGAAGAGGCTTGCACATACCTAAGATAAATTTGAATATTCCCAATATGGCAAGAAACTTGCCTTTTGTGACCTTCAATGGAGACAGCCCTTTAGACTTGGCTACACACAATGATATACCTACCTCTGCCCTAAAAAGTATCCCATCCTTTATGGGTGATGGTTCTACTACACCTACTGAACACATCAAAGACATATCAACTATGTGTTCAGTTCACCATATTCAACATGAAGATGTGGATGTTAGGCTCATGGTTTCATCCTTCAAGGGGAGAGATCTCCAATGGTTTAGGAGTTTAACCCCTGCTTCAATACATGATTGGGATGAACTAGGAGAAGCAATCTACAAGCAGTTTGGAGAAAGAGTAGACAATGTTTCTCTGCTGGAATAGTTGACAACCATAAAGAGGGCTCCTAATGAGATGCTGACTGATTTCAATTTTAGATTTCAGAGGATATGGGAAAGAATCCCTGCTCTCCTCAGATTGTCTCCACAAGGTGTCTTCTTATATTTTTTAAGAGCTTTCAATTTTAATATTGCTATTATGATGTAATCTATGGGTGCTGTTACCTTACTCGATGCATATGAAATAGATTTGAGGGATGAAAATTTCTTGATACAGGCTGGGAAAATTGCTCCCAAACCTCCTATCGCTATTTTCCTAGAACTACCTTCACAGTTTTAGCAACCTGCCATTGCTCCCATCCCAGAGCCTAAAGCCTCTACTTCTTCTCTTTCACAAGAAGAGCACAACCTCAAAACCCTTGTGACCAATCTGACTAACAAAGTCAATAGCATAGCTATTCAAATTGCCCCTAAACCCCATCAAAATTATAACCAGGGGCAGTCTTCAAATAAGAATTGGAATCAGGGTTACCAGTTAAATAGGTATCCAAATAATAATCATGTTCAGCCCTTGCAAACAATTAGACCCATCTAACAAATATTAGTTGTTAATCTAGTTAGGGCCTTGGTTCCTATTCAAAACAATTTGGCCCAAGAGGCAGATTGGTGTTAGCCTTGCAACCAACCTTAGAATTAGTTCACTTGTGCATTTGGATCACAAGAAAGAGCCCTAATGGTGCAAAAAATTCACACTCAGCAAGCATCATTGGTGGAAGCAAGCAACAACAACCCAGAGGTACAAAATGAGGCTGCTTCTGATTCCAACATGATGCTATGGACTCCTAAGGTTTTTTTGTGTTGTTAACTAGCCTATGGATAGTGTGATAATGCTTGTTAGTAGTGTTGCAAAAAAAAAAGATCCAAAAAGAGACAATTGGAGGATAACCCCATGCCTATTGTATTACAAAAGGAACCTATCCCAAAGGCAAAAGGGGCCAGTGCTACAAATTTAACTCAGAGTAGTAGGCCTGCTACTATAAAAGAGGTTCCATCAGGCCCAAAAATGCCTGAACAAGCTACAGAACAGCCAAAGAGGGGAACATGGATTCCTTACATGCACAAGTTAACAATAATTCCCCTGAATATTATGGAACAAATGAAAAAGACAAGCCTAAATGTATCCATGTGGGATGCATTATTAATTCCCTCTCAAAGGAATTTGTTGCAAGAGACCTTAGAGAAATTCCTAGCAGCTGAATCAACAGTCCCGAAGGAAAAGGGTCCAATCAATCTTGTACAACCAAGCGAAGAGAAAGGTGGTCCAACAAAGAAGCCATCCTCATTCTATTTGTCCCTAATCATTGGGAAGTTCCTAGTACATAACTGCATGATTGATTCAGAGGCTAGTATTTTAGTCATGCCCAAGAAGATAGCAGATGCATTAGGCATCAAATATACCCCTGTTTCAACAAGAGTATTACAACTGGATGGTACTTCTATCAACACTATTGGAGTGATCAACAGACTAGATTTGACCTTACATGCATGTCCAAACTAGACTATTAGTCAAGATATTTCAGTCATTGATCTTCCTCCTTTCTTTGCTATTTTCTTGTCAAGAGACTTCACAGCTAAGGTAGGTGGCTGCCTCTCTTCTGAATGGTCTCACATTCTTCTGAGGACAAGATATGACACAAGGTTCACCGTTAAGGCTGAATCAATTTCAAATTATCATGTTGAGAATTATGATCATAGCCTGGTGAACCCTCATTACATGATTCAGGGTGAGAAAGTTCATGATTCAGGATCTCTTGAGACAATATCTTCACCCCTTCCAACCCCAAATATTTTCCTTGACAAGTGGGCAAAGGACCACTTTGATTTTTATCCCTATGACACCACTGAGACAACTGGGTTAGGTACTTACATGATTCATGAGGGGAATTCTTCTGCCCCTCTATACTTAAACCAGATGATGATTCTAATGGCCCATGGAAAATGTTCTTTGATGGTGCAAAGAGCATAAATGGAGCTAGTGCAGGAGTCTTACTGATCTCTTTGATTGGTAAGAAACTACATTTTTCTTATAGATTGCAATTTTCATCCACAAATAATGTTGTAGAGTATAAGGCATTAGTCCATGGCCTATTGATTATTGAAAAGAAGAAAATTAGATGTCTAGAAATCTTTGGAGATACTAAGCTAGTAGTCAACTAGGTCAGGAAAAGATGTGCAATGAAAAATTAGCTTCTTAGAGCTTATAAACATAGAGTTTGGGGCCTGTTTGAGAGTTTTGATGCTCTCAACCTACATGTGATCCCAAAGAAATTTAATGCTAATGTAGATCAATTCAAAACCATTGGTACCCAATTTTCTCCCCCATAAATCTCTTTCAAGGTCCTAATCAACATGTCAAAATAGTGGTCAGGCCCTTAGTCCCCTGATAATGATGTGAATTGGCAAATTTTTGATAGTAATGAGCAAATTGTAAACTTCATCCAAAATGAAGTTGAGTTCTCATCAACTACACAGTTTAGACTGCAAGAAGGGTACGGTGATCAGATTATTCAATTGAAAATAAACAAGTTGCCTAAGGGTTTGGTCAAGCTGGAGTATATTTTCAGCCATGATGATGAATTCAAGGGTGAGAAGAAGAAAATTACGTTCAAAAGGGAGGACTATCAAAAGGTTGCTATCACCCAAGACAAAGATTTATTGCTAGGAAAGGTATGTTGTGATGATGAACAACAAAATTTTATTCGCCTTTCTCAGAAATATAGTGATGTTTTTGCATGGAATTATAAGGACCTAAAGGGTTTTTGACCCTAATGTTGCCCAACATGCCATAGACCTTGATCCAAATGCTAAGCTTGTCTACCAAGAGCAGTGGCCCACAAATCCCAAAATTGAGCCTTTGATGAGGAAGGAGCTTGCAAAGCTCATTGAGGCCAAAATTATTTTCCCCATCAAGTATTCCACCTGAGTAGCTAACTTAGTACCAGTGAGGAAGATAAATGGTGAGATAAGGCTGTACATGGATTTTCAAGATCTGAATTATGCCTCCTTGAAAGACCATTATCCTCTATCGTCCATGGACCAAATCTTGTAAAATGTTGCAGGGGCAGAGAGGTTCTCATTGCTTGATGGTTTTTCTAGTTATAACCAGAATTTTTTTGAAAGAGGACAGATTCAAGACAACGTTCACCACTAAGTGGGGAACCATGACGTATGCAAAAATTCCATTTAAGCTCTCCAATGCTCGCACCATTTTTTAGAGGGAAATGGACATTGCTTAAAAAGGCTTTATCAACAAGTTCATCCTAATTTATCTAGATGATATTACACAGTCTTCTCTAAGAGAGGAGAAAATCACATGGAGAATCTGGAGAAAGTTTTTGAAAGATGCAGAGAGTTTGGGGTGTCTTTGAACCCCAAGAAATGTATTTTTGCTGTTTCTCAGGGCAAGCTTCTGGGTCATTTAGTGTCCAAATATGGGATCTCCATAGATCCAGAAAGAACTTTAGCTCCTCTTTCTCTTCCTCTACCTACTCATAAGAAAGATTTGCAATCATTTCTAGGGTAGATCAATTTCATTAGGAAGTTCATTCCTAATTGTGCTGGTTTGGTCAAACCAATGACCCTTATGCTTAAGAAAGATATTGTTTTTAGGTGGACCAAGGAGGGGAAGGATGGATTTGAGAAGATAAAGGAAGAAATTGTCAAGGCTCCTACTCTCATGAACCCTAATTATGAGAAGGACTTTGTCCTTTATGCCCATGGAGGAGAGAGCATCATTGCAGTTGTCCTGATGCAACAAAATGACCAAGGTATGGAACAACCCCTAGCCTTTTTTAGTCAAACTTTGAAAGATTATGAGGTTAGGTACAATCCCATGGACAAACAGATTTTTGCCATTATAAGAGCATTGAAAAAGTTTAGATAGATGCTGGAAAATAACCATATCAAAGTATTAGTTTCTCACCCTAGTATGAGGGACTATATAATGAGAATTGAAATCAGTGAAAAGAGAGCAAGCTGGGTCACTAAGATCCTAGAATATGATATTATTATCAAATCCACTAAGCTAATTAGAGGTAGAGGATTGTGTGAAAAGTTATCTCAAACTACTGTAGATGAGGTGAACTCATCCTATCATTTGAATGAGGTAGGACCTAGAGCTGAACTAGTAGTTGTAAGTTCTTATACATCAGACATGGCCAAGTTCCTATCCACTGGTGAGTATCCTTATGGATTGGACAAAACTAAGAGAAGACATTTCAGGTTGCAGTCCATTCCTTATGATTTGGTAGATGGGGTTATTTTTAAAACAAATCTGGATGGATTCTTTCTAAGATGCATTGAAGAAGATCAGATTGACAGATTCCTTAATGAGTTTCATATTGGCCTAGCTTGAGGCCATTTCTTTGCAAGAGCTACAACAATGAAAATAATGAGGGTAGGTTACTTTTGGCCCACATTATTCAATGATGCCCATGTATGGGTAAGAAAGTGCAAAGAGTGTGCTCTCTTAGCTGGGAAGAAAAGGTTGGCAACCCTTCCACTTCATCTTATTTAGGTAGTTCAATGTTTCTCATAGTGGGGCCTGGATTTCATTGGCATGATCAACTCTACATCTAGTACTAACCACAAATGAGTTCTAATTGCAATGGACTACTTCACCAGGTGGGTTGAAGCTATCCCACTTAAAGAGGCTACAAAATCAACAATCATGGGTTTCTTGGAAGAAATCATGACAAGGTTTGGAGCTCCTCACACTATCATCTTTGATAATGCAAGAGTTTTCATTGGTTTTAGGATAGCTGATTGGGATTTAAAATATAATGTGTTCTTGAAGACTTTATCTAACTATTACCCCAAGGTAATGGTTTAGTTGAATCTACTAATAAGAACCTGATCAGAATCCTGAAGAGGACCATGGAGAAAAATCAGAGACAATGGCACAATAAGTTCAAATTGGCTCTTTGGGCTGATAGGATCACCTATAAAAGAGCCATTGGTAACTCCCCTTTTGTTGTTGTCTATGGAAGAGAGGCTAGATTGCCTATATATTTAGAGCTTCCTTTATTGGAATTGGGCCAACAGTTGGACTTGGAAGGAGAAGATGCTAGATCTGTAAGGATAGCTGAGTTAACTGAGTTAGAAGGATTCAGACAGTCAGCCATGGCTACCTTAGAAGAACACCAGAGGTAGACTAAGAATATTTTGACAAGAAGGCCAAGGATCAAACTTTCAATGAAGGAGATCTTGTTTAAAGTTGGATGTTGACAGAGCCAAACCTAGAGGCCATACTAAATTTGATGTAATTTGGAGTGGCCCATATATCATCACCAGCTGTAAGCAAGCCAATGCTTTCAATCTTTCAAAGCTAGATGGTGAAGTTATATCAATCTCAGTCAATGGCATCCATCTTAAACCTTAATTCTAAGGTTGATCTGAGATTTTGTATATATTATTTATTTTGTTTCTACTTTAGGGTATGTGCAGGATCATTATGGGCCAAACAGTGGTAATGGAAAAAAAATTGCATCTTTACTTAGCCAAATTCACGAATTGGCTAACTTTGACTTTCATAGGCATGTTAAAAATATCCGTTTTGGTTTGGATACCAAACCAAAATGGATATCCATTTGGAATAGATATCAGTTTTAAAACGGATATCCATTTTGTGGTTTAAAAAACCATTTTTATAGTTCCAGGAAACAGATATCCGTTTCCAAAATGGATATCCTTTTTGGGAATATTCTAGAAACAGATATCCATTTCCTAGAACTATAAAAATGGTTTTTTTAATTCTTTTCATTGGTTTTTTAATTTTTTGTATTGGTGCATGTCATGGTATGATGTCTCAAGGAATGGGAAGAAAGGATGGTGATTCATAAGATAATATGAAGAATGATGGTAAAGTGAATTGGCATTGTGGTAACTGTAGCATGTCATGGGGTGAATCATGCAATAATATAGGTTGTGGAGTGAGAAAGGGGTGATATGGGTATGGTTGAATGGAGTAATGAGGTGATTTAATTAGTGATGACCTAGGTGAAGTGATGGGTAAGGTGTCTTATGTGGG